>LZPO01055176.1:155320-182442 GCA_001675575.1 Neotoma lepida
GTAGCTTTGACGCCTTTCCTGGAACTCACTCTGTAGACCAGGCTGGCCTTGAACTCATAGAGATCCGCCTGCCTCTGCCTCCTGAGTGCTGGGATTAAAGGTGTGTGCCACCACCGCCCGGCTATTTTTAGATTTTTAATTAGTGTATGTGTGTCTGTGTACATGTGCTAGTACCCATGGAGGCCAAAGGGTATTCCTAGAGCTGGAGTTACAAGCAGTTGTGAACTGCCTGATGTGGGTTACTCTGCTAGTGTAGTACATGCTAACTACTGAGCTATCTCTCCACAACTTTCTATTAGTTTTTATTATTACTTATTTT
Organism: Neotoma lepida; assembly: GCA_001675575.1. Taxonomy (NCBI): domain Eukaryota; kingdom Metazoa; phylum Chordata; class Mammalia; order Rodentia; family Cricetidae; genus Neotoma; species Neotoma lepida. Next base: position 155,640 of record LZPO01055176.1, read on the forward strand.
TTTATTTTTTGTGTGGGTATATATCTGTGTATCACATAGTACCTTCAGAGGCCAAAAGAGGCCATCAGATCCCCTGAACAGAGGGAGTTAGAGGTGGTTATGAGCCACCATGTGGGTGCTGGGAATGGAAGAGCAGCCAGTGCTCTTGACCACCGAGCTAAGCTCTTGTTCCAGCACCGCTTGTTTGTTTTTACCCTGATCATCTTAGACTGTTTGAAAAGCTGGGTAATGCAGATGTAACAGATCAAAGTAAAACTCAACATTTAGACTAAAGTGCGAAATGATTTGGATAGAGAGCGAGATGTTGACGGAGGACTTCCGTTTGCCTCTGGATTTAATTCTTCCTTTCATCTGTAACTCGTAAGCAGCATTTGGGATCTTTGAACTTTGGAAATGCTTACAAATCCAATGCTCTGGGATCATCGTGTCCCTGTAGTTGCTGTCTTTTTGTTTTTAGTACCTACAACTGAGACAGTTTCTCTTATTTTACAGTTTAATTAATGGCCATTTTATCTTATGGTCACATGAGATAAATTCTTCATTTGAGAATGACTTGAGTTCCTAAGTGCTTTTAATGGTTGTTCAGGTGACAGCTGTTAAGTAGCAGAAATTTCAGGTTTTTGTCTTTAAAGCCCATGTGCTCTAGGTCAAGATGAATTGAGGATTTTGACTTAAAGGTCATATCTAATTATAATCTGCTGATAGCTTTTGTGTCCTTGACTGGTATTTTTGTTGTTGTTGTTTTTCCTCAGAACTGCCTAAGGAGACATCAGAAAAACTTCCAGAGGCTGTTGATTTTGGATCTGCGCCGTCACTCCATTTTGTCCACATGAGAGGATTGCCTTTCCAAGCCAATGCCCAAGACATTATAAATGTGTGTGACAGTAAGATTTGTAGGCTTGAGCAGTCTACACTGGACTTGTATTAATTGGAGGAAGGTTGGGGAAAAACACAAATTATGGATTGTCCTTTGCTAGCCAGCATCTCCATCCCAGCAGAGGCTTGTTCCATCTTCTGTAGCTGAAGTGTGTGGTGACACAGCACGTGATCCCAGGAGTTTGAGGCCAGCTTGGCCAATGTAGTTAGAACCTATCATTTCAAAAAAGCTTATTATAATTTAAGGTGAAAAACAGGATTTTACACAGATAGATAAGGTATAGGCTTAATAATCAGTGTAAGAAAGGTTGGTTTTGAGTAAGTTGGTTCACTCTTTTACTTTTAGATTAGGCACTTAGGCTTAGGCTGCCAGCACAGAGCAGCTGTTGCATGTTCCTTGGTGTGCTGATACTCCCATCACAAGTTGAAAGTGCCCTTCATACAACTAACCTGCTGAACCTAGCTTAGCAGTAGCTTCTGTGGAGTAATGATTGTGTTCTCATGGTTGACTGGGAATTTTGGCTTGCTGCCACTTGGCAACATCTTTTAAAAACTATTGTGTGAAATTTTGGGGGGAGGCAGGGAGGAACCACGGTATGTAAATATATATATATATGTATATATGTCAGAAGTCCCCTTTCTCCTTACACCATGTGGGTCCTGGTAAGTGCCTTTACTTCCCAAATCATCTTGATGGCCATTCTCCCAGTGTGTTCACTCAGTATATCACTGTGTGTTATTAACCAGGGAAAAGACAAAAATAATTTACAATTCATAATTCAGTTGTTTGTTTTGTTGGCCTTGTTTAGTTCTTTGCTCCGTTGAAGCCTGTGAGAATCACCATGGAGTACAGCTCCAGTGGGAAGGCCACTGGAGAAGCTGATGTGCACTTTGATACTCATGAGGACGCTGTTGCAGCTATGCTCAAGGATCGGTCCCATGTTCGTGAGTATGACCCTTGTTTTCCTGTCAGTGCTTTGTTTATACAAAGGGGAGTTGGCCTGGAATTTTTCCTTTGCAAATTGCATTCCTTTGGTACTAAGTTGAATGCAAAGGATCAAAATTTGTCTGATTATTTTGCATATTTCTGTCTAGAGTTAGTTTTTCTTGATGTCTACCTGATTTTTTTGTTTGTTTGTTTGTTTTTTAATTTTATGTGTATATTTAGCTTGAGATAAAGTCTCACTGTGCACCCTAGACCAGCGTCAGGCTCAGGGTTCTCTTTCCTGAGGTTCTTCTGTACCATGGTTACAGATGTAGGCCAGCACACCCAGTTGTTATTATTATCATTTGGAGATGGAGATCTCACTGTGTTATCCAGATTGATCTCAAACCCATGGTGCTCAAGTGAGCCTCCACTTCAGCATCCAAGTAGCTGGGGATAGAGGCGTGTACCACCACACTTAGCTTTGTTTTTATTTAATTAAGGAAAGGGTAAAGGATTTGTGTTGCTCTCTGAAGTACGATAAAAAGGGCTTTAAGTCTTTTTTAGTCTTTGGAAAACTAACTTTTTTTTTTATATTCAGAACATAGGTATATTGAGCTGTTCCTAAATTCATGTCCTAAAGGAAAATAAAAATAAGACTTCAGCAGAGCCCCAGATACTAAGGTAATTAAGCTATAACTGTGGAAAAACTTGTATTAATAATCAGCTCACTAATTGGTAATATGACAGAAACCATTGTCTTCAGTAAAGATCAAATTAATGATTGTGGAGTATCAATATAAAATTTTGAAAAATAAAATTGATTGTGTACTGGCTTTAAGCATCATCTTTGTATAGAATCTTTTTGCATAATTTTCACATCATGCTGTATGCCTAAATAATTGTACAGTTATTTTTAATAGCTGTAATCATAACACAGAAAATGTATTTTACATTAGCTTTTCATCCCTTTAAAACTTAAGTATATTTCCTCAGTTGTAAGATATATATACACATCAATACACATATAAATTTCTTTTTAGAATTTCATACTTGAATGCTATATTTACATCTTTTCTACCCCTTCCCCTCCAATTCCTCCTATGCCCGCCTCTTTCCTCTCAAAGTAATGGCTACTGTGTTGAATATTTTATACACAAACACATACACACCCCTATCAAGTTTAGTGTTGCCTGTGTGTATATTTGTTTTGAGCTGAGCACTTGGGATTGGCTATCCTATGTGAGGTCTTACCCCTAGATAAAACTGATTCTCCCTTTCAGCTGCCATTGTTTGCCTTAGAGCTCTTTTTTTTTTTTTTGGTTTTCGGAGACAAGGTTTCTCTATGTAACAGTAGTCCTGGCTGCCCTGAAACTCTGTAGATCAGGGTGGCCTCACAGAGATCCATCTGACTCTTCCTCTTGAGTGCTGGGATTAAAGGTGTGCACCACCACTGCCTGCCTGATTCCTATAGCTCTTGATCTAGGGTAGAGCCTTGTGAAATTTCCCCCATCCATGTTGACATGTCAACTGGTGTTGTCATTCTGCAGGTCTAACGTAGGCAGCCGTATTATTGAGATTTCACGGTTCAGCCTTCCCTCTCCTGTCTAGAAAACACTGCTGCATCAGGCATGCTGAGTGTCTGGTTTTTGTCCTTTTCCTACCCCGTCTCATGAGATGCTCCCTAAGCCTTAGGTGTGGGGTGTGTAGTGCATGTATCAGTGGGGCTGCCACCCACAGTCATTCATTTTTTTCATTTTGCCAGTTTTGGATCCCTGTAATAGTCTTTCTCCTGCAAAAAGCTTCTCTGATGTGGGTGAGTGCTACACTGAAAGTGGTCTTATCTTGTTTGGAGTGAATTTGGCACTGATTTTTTTTCGTGTCATAATTTTTTTTTTTTTTTTTTGGAGGTGGTTGGTTTGGCTTTTTGAGAAAGGGTCTGTGTTATATGGGCCAAGCTAGCCTTGAACTTTTAATCTTCTCAGCTTAGCGTCCTGAGTGCTTGGGTTTATTTTCATGTATACTGCACCTGGCTGTAAAATAAGTGTCATTTATAGGTTAACTTACCTGCAACATTTTGCTAAATACATCTTGATGTTTCTTCTCTTATAAATATGAAGTGCCCTTTTTCGTTCATGTTTTCATGTATTTCAATATATTGTATTGTAGTTGTTTTTCTGAATGTAATGATGGATTCTTTAAGGAGCTTAGCTGTCTTTTAAAAACATGATAATACATTTTTGGACATAAAGCTCCAATACTTTATAACTATTAAACACATATAGATCAGTTCTCTGCAAAAATATATTTTGTGTTCACTTCTGGATGTATTCCAGGCTGTGTACGTATACTAATGCCTAATTTTCCGTACCTGTATTAATTGTTTTATTGGATAATGGGGGAGGGTTGAATGTGTCATTTTAAGCCATGTGGGGAAACATGTAAACATCCCTCATTGTGAATAAACACGCAGCACTTTTGTTTTTTTTTCAGGATGAAGCAGGAAGCATCTCATTTGCACATCTCTCTTGAACTTGGGATAGAAAGATCCACTTGATTGGCAGCAACCGCTGGAGAAAGGATCTGGGCATCTAACCATAGTGCTTCTAAGAAAAACCCATGGTGGAGCGCTTAGATCGAGAAAGATCCAGTTTAGGATTATGAAATAAGCTACAGACTTAAAATTCCGTTTAAGCAGTCTGGATCTGATTGAGAGAATCTGGTTTCTGTAATTGAGTTTTCTGTTGTAGAGGATATATTACAGTTGTAAGATGATGTTTCCCTTCAGTGCTGCTCTTCAAACATTACTTCTGCTTTTTTTTTGCCTATGATTAAGAGCTCTGATAAAACTTCTCATGGAATAAAATAATGGTGTATTTTTACCAAACACTCACCAAAGCAAGGGAAGGTCTCAGAACTTTAATAAGCCGGTGTGATTTGGTCGAGTAGTGTATAATTTTGTCTGTATTTTATTGTTTAGGAATAGAAATTAAAAAAAATGCAAACCACGGGATATTGAGCATAAGTGGTCACTTGGCAGTTTTGTCTTTAGAAACACTTTACCTCCCTAAGCCTTGACCTAAAGGCTTTTAATGTGGGTGCCTGTCTGTGTCACGGGAAGTCTAGGCTAACTGAAAACTTCACTGAGTCTCCCTTTCCTTCACTTTGTTTGTTTGTTTGTTTTTTTGTTTTTTGTTTTAGACAAATCTTATGGCTGTTTGTTAGGTTTGAAATCATAAAGTGACACATCAAAGCAGTCCAGACTGGTAAGGATATTAATAGCTTCACTTGAATTAAACCAGCTCTAGATAGGAAAAAAATACCAATCTGACTCTCCTCATTTGCTTTTCCAGTGGGGTAGCCACCCTATATTTTAGAACAAGTAGGGGTGCCTTGCTTAAATAAAACTAGCATTTAATATATAATTGTGTGAAGGGTTTATGGATAGAGCTGTATTTCTGTCACATTGTGGCAGTACCTTCTGCTTTAATACTAAATAGCTTGTTATTTAACTATTGGACAAAATGGATGGCTTCAAAAATAGTCATTAATAAACTTAACTTTATGTATACCTGTGTAGAAGAATCAAAGTCCTGTATATTTTCTTTACCTTGTTCTTATTTTCAGGGTGACAGCTGCCACCAAGAGATAACAATTCTCATTCTGTTTTGTTTTGTTTTTGTTTTTCGAGTGTAGCTGTGGCTGTCCTGGAACTCTCTGTAGCCCAGGCTGGCCTCGAACTCACAGAGATCTGCCTGCCTCTGCCTCCTGAGTGCTGGGATTAAAGGCACACACAACCACCGCTGGCAACAATTCTCCTTCTTACGATTGAATTTTCAGAGCTTACAGAGAAGTGATAACCTGGAAACCTGTATCACTTAGTACACAACCATTTTGATTACTAGCTAAGGGTCAAGATCACTGTCCTGTAGACAGTAAGTGGAGGTTTGTTTCAGGTGAGAGATTACCTAAGAGTGTTTATTACTGGAATATATGAGTCAACTAAGTTTATTTTTTTTTTAATTATATCAAGTCCTGATGCATTAATATAAGAAGAGATGGTTTTCAGGTGTGTTTAAAAAAAAAAATAAGAAAATGGCTTAGGGTTGTGTATGGTAGCGGTGGCATACAAACTTAATCCAGCACACTGGAGGCAGAGGTAGGCAGATCTGGTAAATTTGAGGCCAGAGTGGTCTAAATGTTGAGTTCCTGGCTAACTAGGCTACATAGTGAGACTCTGTCCCAAAAACCAAACAAACTATATACACTAGAGGCAGAAATAGGCAAATGTTTGTAAGTATGTGGCTAACCAAGGCCACATAGTGACCCTGTCTCAAAAATCAAACGGATTATGGCTTGTGGGATATTTGTATTGCTGTGATTGGGGTAATAAAAAGCTGAATGGCCAGTTGCTAGGAAGACATCAGGCAGGACTTCTGGGAACAGTGGACTCTGGGAAGAAGGGCAGAGTCACCAGCCAGACTGAGGAAGCAACATGAGTAGTATGGAAAGGAGAGATGAGATAACGAGCCATGCAACAGAACGTAGATTAAAGTAAATGGGTTAATTTAAGTTATAAGAGCTAGTGGGACAAGCCTAAGCTAAGGTTGAGCTTTCATGATTAATAATAAGTCTTGTCATTATTTGCGAGCTGGCAGCCCAAAGAAAAATCCAACTACAATGGCTTAACCAACTTAACAGTCTACAACTTAGGTGGAGATGGTTTTGTAAGTAGTTGACCAGACCACAAGAACTGATGTCTAGAGTTACATGGTCTGTTAGGATGTAATCTTTCATAACTAGTCTCTAAACTGTTGTGAGAAAGATCTGTAGGGTCACTTGGGATTGGGGTTGTTGAAGAACTGATACATTTGCAGTTTATTTTCAGCTAATGAGTTTCATTTATCCATCTCTGGGATGAGAATGAAAGTGAAAGCATTAAGTGCTGTGTGTTGAGTAAGCTTGATGGGATGCAGCTTACCTCTCTGGAGGCTGAATTCTCCGTACAGAGCGAAGCTAACAATGGAAAGTTAGGACCTCACATTCTCACTTTAGGATTTCTCATCACTTAGGCCACTGAATTAGTGGTGGATGATAAAGTGTAGTTACTTGGGAAGAATCACATAATTGAAAAGTTTACTTTTTTTATTTCTGTTGAATCAAGGCATATCCAGATTTTATTTGCTATTCACAGGCATCAATGGTGGCTTTCCCTCAGAATTCCTTATATTTGTTGTAAAGCTGTCATAAAGATTAGTAGAGTTAGGCATGAGGGTCATATTTATAACCCTCGAACTCAGAAAGCCGAGGCAGGAGGATCACAAGTTCAGCCTGAGCTACATAGTGAAATCTTGTCCCCACAAACTTCTTTTAAAGAAAGAAAAAACAGAACAGTAGGATTAGGATGTGTGGCAGGTGTCTGGTCTGCTTTTGCCACTTGACATGCCATGTGACATGACATGCCCCCACTTATTGGTTAGCATAAGATTCCTGTTAGCATCCTTCGCCATCAACAGTCCTCAGTAGGTTTCACCTGGAGATTTTTATTCTACTTGGTATTATATATTATTCACCATATAATTTAAAACACTACAGTTAGAACATTTCTGAGAATGGGAAAGGATTCACATCCAATTGGTGACTAGTGTGAAGTACAGGCAGGTTCAAGTTCAGAGGCTTTGACAAATAGGACTTCTCTATTGTCTAAATACTTCGGCTCCTGATTTTACTAGATGAGAAAGTATTTTCATAAGCTGGTAGGTGGGGAATAAAGTGGCTATAAACTGTAATATGCAGGTTTATATGGACATGTTTTCAGCTTGGGGTGAGTACTGTGGGGGGTGCTAGCTGGGTTGTATGCTGGAGGGTTCTTAAACCTTGCTGCCCTGTTGTAGTCTCACCCTGATGGATGGGTGTCTTGAAGCTCCTTGCCCTCCAAGTTCGGTAGTGTTATTTTGGATTTTAACTTTTCTAATAGGGTTTTTGTTTGAATTTCAATTCAATAACGACATTAAACATCTTTTTATATAGGTACTGCCATCTGTAGACCATTTCTGGAAGTCTCTGTCTAGGTCTTTATGTACCTTCTGCTATCTGTAGACCATTTCTGGAAGTCTTTGTCTAGGTCTTTTTACATACTTAGCACCATCTGTAGACTGTGTCTGTCTAGGTCTTTTGCCCAATTTTAAAATTGATTTTTACTGGGTATTAGGAGATCTGAAGATTTCAGTCTAAAGTCTTGATGATATGAAAAGAATAATGTTTTTTTTTTATTTTTTAAGAAAATAGCAGTAAAGGGTATACATTGGGCAGCCTACTTCCCATTTATATACTAGTCAGTTAGTTCTCAGAATTCCCCATTACCAGCTTCTTAGGCATACTGATTTTTATTGTATCTATAAGCAAACACTAGACACATGATTTCTTATTAAATTATAAATTTAAAAAAATTATAGTATACACAGTACTGATTCCCCCCACCCACACACACACTTAACCAACCTAAAGATAAGTTTGTGTGTATGTGTGTGTATAAAATCCACATACTATGATGTGTGTATAGGTCAGAAGATAACTTTCAGGAGTCCTATGGTGATACCAGGTATTGGACTCAGGTTATCAGGTTTGTGCAGCAAACTGATAACTCAGCTTTCACCTGCTGAGCCATCTCAACAGCCTGATTATTTTATTTCTGTATCAAGAAAAATCTCACTTTCTCCAGGTTGTCTAGTGTAGATGTACGTAATGTAACAGGTCCTATACTGATGATCATGTTTAAATTGCTTCTAGTGTTTTGCTGTTAACATGCTGAAATGAATTACCTGTACAAACATATGCCATTTGTGTAGACCTAAATTTCTCTGGGATAAGTGGTGAGATAATGTGCACTTGCAGTGTACATCTTAAACTAGAATCTGAAGTTCCCATGGACCACAGCAGACCCTCAAGAACCCCTTCCCCACAGTCTTGCCCACACACTGCAGTCCCTGCAAGTCTGATGTTTGGAACAGGCCCTGTTACATGACAGCATCCCTCCACAGGTGTGAGACTGTCTCTTATACACATCTAGATGTGTATAAGAGACAGCGACAGCATCCCTCCACAGGTGTGAGATGTTTGGAACAGGCCCTGTTACATGACAGCATCCCTCCACAGGTGTGAAATGTCTTAGTTGCTTCTTGCCATTTTCCTCTCTCTCAAATAAGCCTTCACTATGGACAGTCACCCTCCATACAGCCAGAAGTTCCCAGTTGATGGTCAACATTGTTTCATATACAGTCCCTGTCCACTAAGTGTTTTCATTTATTTATTTTTTTTTTAAGAGATAGGGCTGTTAGGATTGGTGGCACATGCCTCTAATCAGAGCACTCAGGAGGCTGAGGCAGGATCATGAGTTTGTGGCCAGCCTGAGCTACACAGTGAGACCCTATCTTGGTTACAAATAAACAAAATAATCTCTGTTGCCCAGGCTGCTTCCAAATCCTTGAACTCAACTAAATCTCCAGTGTCAGACTCCTGAGGAGCTGGGACTGTAGGTCCACTCCACTCCATGTCATCTTTTTCTTTCTCTCCATTTTAAAACCCTAGAAAACAATCCATTTACATGAATTTCAGTAAGCATTTCACTTAAAGAAAACTTTTTTTTAAAAAGATTTATTTATTTATTATGTATACAGAAGAGGGCACCAGATCTCATTACAAATGATTGTGAGCCACCATGTGGTTGCTGGGAATTGAACTCAGGACCTCTGGAAGAACAGTCAGTGCTCTTAACCTCTGAGCCATCTCTCCAGCCCCTTAAAGAAAACTTTAAAAAGTTAATTCCTAAAAAATGCATTTATCTGAAATGTCAAAGCTGTGAGTCAAGACCAAACAGTTTACTGCAGTGGGCACTGTGCCTGCTTTGCCCTGCAGCTTTTTTTTTTTTTTTCAAATGAAAATTTAAAGCATACTTAGCATTTGAATGGCCAGTATGTGTTGTACTCCTTACTCAAATGCTACAAGTAACACCTTGCTACATTCTGTCATACTTGTCCATCCATCAGTCTTTTCCCATGGCAAAGTATGTTGTAGATAATTTCTTCTTTAACTTCTCAGCACTTGTATTTTAACTGGTTTTCTTGAATTACAGGCAAGTGGAACATGTTAGTGTAGTCTTTGAGTTTTTTTGTTCTGGTGCTGTTAGTGTCTGGAGCTGGGATACATTTCACTGTAACAATTTATTTTCTTCAGTAAGTTGTTGCATGTGTCCCACCCCAAGGCTGCCACAGTCAAGGCAGTTAGGACTTTTTAGGTCATAGGTTACTTTTGCTTATTCTAGGATTTAATAGCAGACCACTTTGTTCCGTTTCATTGCTGAGAGGTTCCGCAGCATGACATGCTGGGTTGTCCTTTCACTTGTTAGGTGGACAGTTGGTGGACAATGGGTGTTTGCTGTTTGGGGATTATGAATAAAGTTGCTACAAACGTAACATGTAAGCCCTTTTTGTGAATTTATTTTAAGATTAGACTATATCAAGCTATAAGACTTATTATCTTAAATCTTATTAGATGATGGCATACCTTTTCCAAAGTGGCCATCCTATTTTACTCTGCTGCAGAGTTCCAACTAAGCAGTCTGTAATTTTAGCCACTGTGTGCTGTCTTGTCTCTCCTTTTTGGGGTGTGTGTGTGTGTAGGCCAGAGGTTAACTTTGTCTTTTTGAATAACTCTCCAACCTTTCTTTTTGAAACACTTTGTCCCACTGAGCCTTGAGCTTTCTATTTGGCTAGACTGGCTGGCCAACAAGCCACCAGGGATGTATCAGCTTCTTCCTCAGTGCTAGAATTAGAGGTGTGCACTGCCACACCCAATTTTTTATATGAGTTCTGGGGATCCACACTCAGGTACCCTTGTTTGTGGGATGCACACTTTACTGAGTGGGCCATCTCCCAAACCTGTTTCTTGTTTATTGAAACTAGATTATTTTTTCATACAATACATTCTGATGATGGTTCCCCTCTCCCATCTACTCCCTTCTCTACCCACCCAAGTCCACATCCTTTTTCTCTCTCTCTCATTAACACAAACAGGCATCTATAAAATAATAAAGATTACATAACAACAAATTAGAACAGAACAAGACAATCAGAAAAGATCTAAAGAAAAAGCATAAGAAACATGCAACACACTTTCACACACACAGAAAGCCCATAAAAGCAATCAGAACCATAATATATAAGGAAAAGATCTGTAAGGAAAAAAATGAGATTAAAAAAAGAAAACACCAAAAATACCAATGAGTTTGTTTTGTGACGGTCATCTATTGCTGGGCATGGAGCCTGCCCTTAAGTGTGGTTGGCACCCAGTGAGACTCCCGTGGAGAAGAGTAATTTTTCCTTTGTAAGTGGTTGTCAGTTGGAGGTAGCTTCTGGGTTAGGTATAGGGCCTTGTATCTGCTTCCCCTCTCTGCACTAGGATCTCATCTGGCTTAGACCTGTGCAGGCCCTGTGCATGCTGCCATAGTCTCTGAGTTCAAAACAACCTGTTTTATTTCCTGACAGGTTTTTTTTCATCTGTTGTATTATCACCGGCACTGTGGCTGCACCTGAATCTACTGCTGCCTGCTGCTCAGGCAGTGGCCCAGGGGGATTTCCATGTTCTGCTTCCTGCGGCTGCCACCAAATGTAGTTTTTAACTAAATCTCTTGTTCTACTTACCAACAGAGACTCAGGAGTCAGAGGCTGGGGTGAGAATCTGCTAGCTCAGAGAGGTTGAGGAGTTACTAGCTGACCTTCTTCACCAGCATCTCAGAGCGTATCTCTTGTTGCAAAGTCCCTTTCTACTACCTGTGCGTCTCTGTCTTCCAGACTCCCTCTGACTCTGTGATTACTTTCTGTGAACTAATTGCTAGCTCTGCCTTCTGACCCAATTGATTTTATTTAACACAAAATGCAAATTCGGGGTGATTTTTCTTTTGAAGACAAGTTAATCATCTGTACAATCCATTGTTTGAATTTGCTGGTTACTGGATTATTTTTGATGTTGTTTGGTCTTTAGTAGTACTTACACTCTATTTTGTTCTCTGGTAGTCAGCAGAATGCATCTTTGTGGTGAATGTTTTTTGGTTTTTAAGACAGGATCTTACTGAGCTGGCCTCAGATTTGTTATTCTGCCTTTACCTGCTTAGTGTTAGGATTTCAAGTGTGTGCCATCACATGGGGGCCAATGGCTTAATCCTTCTATTGCCCCTTTTATAGTTTCTGGGTTTTGTATCAGGATTAAGGTGTCTAAATGAAGTGATTCCGCTTGGTGAGGCATGGAAGTGTGTGGCATGGTAAACTCTGGAATATGACTGGAGTCAGGATCACAGGATCACCAAAGATAGCCTTTAAGAGGTTAGTGGATAGAAATTTTGCATGAAGGTATTAGGTCATTCCCAGCAAAGCAAGTAGGTGGGGACAGCAATCATAATTTGAAGCCTACAGGCAAACTTCAACAGTATATTTAAAAGCTTGTGATCTCAACACATACTTGATTCTAACTAAAATAACCTTACCCTTTGAAACCTGATGAAAAGTGGCAGAGACTGAAGTAGTCACAGGTTCTGATGGGTTGGCTGTGGTTCTGTTCATTCCTCATGCAAGAGAGCACATGATATTTTCATGGTACTGTTTCACCTGCTCTAATTTATAAGAATGAAATTTCTACACAGAGTAAGAGATACAAATTCTGACAGGATATTATCTGTAATAGTAAATGTAAAATTAGTTTAAAATCAGAACCATTAAGCAGTTGTTTATAAAAAGAAACTTTACTATAAATCCTGAAATACAGTTCTTTTAAAGCAGGAAGTGGGGTGTGTGTAGTGATTATTTTTAGTGAGCCAAATTTGTGACTGGTTATGCAGTTTGATAGATGCTTTCATGCCAGGAAGCAGGGCCCCCAAATGACAAGGCTGTACTTCTCATGCCAGGAAGCAGGGCCCCCAAATGACAAGGCTGTACTTCTCATGCCAGGAAGCAGGGCCCCCAAATGACAAGGCTGTACTTCTCATGCCAGGAAGCAGGGCCCCCAAATGACAAGGCTGTACTTCTCCCTGGATCCCTGTGCAGCTTTCTTCCACTTGCCTATTGGAGGCCCAACTTCTCTCTTCACCTTTTTCTTATTAACCCAAAGGCTCCAATATCCTCAGCAATGCTTACAACTGCTTACAGGTTCTGATTTTAAACTGATTTTATATTTCAAGATAATATCCTGTCAGAATTTGTGTCTTCTATGTGTAGAAATTGCTTCTTGGATACTTGGTTTTTGATTTGGTGTATATATACATATATTCATATGTATGTATGTAATATATATATAATATATATTATATATATATATATTTTTTCGAGACAGGGTTTATCTGAATAACAGTTTTGGCTGTCCTGGAACTCTAGACCAAACTGGCCTTGAGCTCACAGAGATTTCCTTGCCTCTGCTTCCAGAGTGCTGGGAGTAAAGCTGTGTGCCACCACTCCCCAGCTTGATTTGCTATATTAACTGACATGCACATGTAATAGGAAAGAAATTTGTATGTTAGAGTGTTGAGAATGGAGTAAAGACTAAGATTGCTGACAATCCTCAAGCCAGAAATCTGACTCAAGAGAACACTTGAGGGTTTAATAAAAGTTATTTTAAAAGGAATTTTGCTATAAATCCTGAAATACAATTCTTTTAAAGCAGAAAGTGTGTGTGTGTGTGTGTGTGTGTGTGTGTGTGTGTGTGTGTACGCGCACATGTTCAGTGGTTGGTTTTTAGGGAGTACCTAAGTCTTTGTTCAGAAGTTGATTTTGACTAAAACCTGTGTTCCACATCTGCTTATCAATTCTAAAAAAAATCCTTAGATCTTATTTGCAAATAAGCTGCATGAAGGGAGTCTTAATCAGGTTCTATTAAGTAGGCTGTAATTTATATGAAAAGTGCCACTTTTTGTGTGTCTGTTACACACAGATGTATTTGACCTCACATTCTCAGCCTTTTACCTAACAGTTTAAGTACTGCTCAGTTATTTTTAATTTTCATATTTATGTACAATGTTTCAAATGCGTCTTCCCTTCTATTTTCTTTGGAGTTAGGGGTTTTTGCAATGCCCACAGGGACATTTTAGTCTTCTGTCAAGTCATGTTGCCAAGGATTTACCAATGATAATATAACTTCCATCATTTGGTCAAGGCCACATTTTGTCAGGTCAGTATGAAGCACTCCCTTACTGCTTTCTGGATTTTTTGTTTGCTTGTTTTTGTTTTGTTTTGTTTTTCGAGACAGGGTTTCTCTATGTAGTTTTGGTGCCTGTCCTGGATCTCACTCTGAAGACCAGGCTGGCCTCGAACTCACAGAGATCCGCCTGGCTCTGCCTCCCGAGTGCTGGGATTAAAGGCGTGTGCCACCACTGCCTGGCATGCTTTCTGTATTCTTTTGAAACAATTTACATAGCACAATCCACCCTTAAGAACTAGGGAATTAAGTTCCACTTATCTATGCATCTGGGGGTGGCCTATCGTTGGAGGTATAGTCCTGCAGTACATTACTTTGCTGCTCAGAGTGTTTCATATTTAGCTATTTGGAATCCATTCAGTTGACACCTTTGTCCCTTTTATCTGTGCTGCAGTTCTTAGCTTCTAGGTACCTGGAATTAGTCATTTCCCATGAGGCTTTCTGGCTTTTATTGGAGGATGGTGTTAGGAAATAAGATGTTAACCAGGCAATAGTGTCCCATGCCTTTAATCTCAGCACTTGGGAGACAGAGGCAGGCAGATCTCTGAGTTTGAGGCCAGCCTGGTCTAGAGTGAGTTCCAAGACAGTCAGGGCTACACAGAGACACCTTGTCTGGAAAAACACAACAACAAAGAAAATAGAATACTGACAAGATTGTGGGTGTGAGTGGTATTTTTTTTGGGGGGGGGTGATTTGTACATCTGCATTACTGATACTGAGCTTCACATGCGTATTGGACATTTGTGTATCTTCTTTGTGAGAAATGTCTTTTCAAGTAAGTTGCTTGCTTCACTTTTCTCATTTTGAAGTATGTATTCTGGATAGAAGTCCTTTACCAGATGTTTTAGTTAGGGTTACTGTTACTGTGACGAAACACCATGACCAAAAGCAACTCGGGAAGGAATGGGTTTATTTTACTCATATTTCCATATTTCAGTTCACCAATGAAAGCAATTGGGGCAGGGACTCAAACAGGGCAGGAGCCCAGAGACAGGCACTGATGCAGAGACCACAGAGAACTGCTGCTTTTTGATACCACTCAGGACCACTAGTCCAGGGGTGGCCCTCCTGACATGGACTGGAGCCTCCAGCTTCTGTCACCAAGAAAATGCCCTGCAGCCCAATTTTTTAATTTTTTTTGTAATTAAGAAATTTTCTATTCATTTTACATTACCAACCACAGAGCCCCCTTTCCTCCCTCCTCCCACCCCCAGCCTCCCCTGCAACCCACCCCCAATTCCCACCTCCTCCAAGGCAAGGTCTCTCATGGGGAGTCAGCAGAGTACATTCAGTTGAGGCAGGACCAAGACCCTCCTCCCTGCACCAAAGCTGCACCAGGTGTCCCACCATACTCCAAAAAGCCGGCTCATGCACCAGGGATAGATCCCGATCCCACTGCCTGGGGGCGCCCTTAAGATTTCAAGCTAAATAACTGTCTAGAGTATCCCAAGGTCCTAGTCCAGTACCATGGGACTCTACAGCTATTGGTTCACAGTTCATGCATTTCCACAAGTTTGGCTGGTCGTCTCTATACATTTTCCCGTCATGATCTTGTCCCTTGCTCATAGAATCCCTCCTCTTTCTCATCGACTAGACTCCTGGAGCTCGGCCTGGCTCCCGGCTGTGGATCTCTGCATCCCTGCATCCCAATCTTATAAAGGCATTTCCTCAGTTGTTTCCTCCTCTCAGAGGACTAGTGTGTGTAAACTGACACAGAACTAACCAGCACAGTGGGCAAGTTGCAGACA
Organism: Neotoma lepida; assembly: GCA_001675575.1. NCBI lineage: Eukaryota > Metazoa > Chordata > Mammalia > Rodentia > Cricetidae > Neotoma > Neotoma lepida. The sequence goes on from LZPO01055176.1 coordinate 171,426, forward strand.
TTTTCTGTTTTGGGGTCCCTGTTCCACCTGCAGTTTCTGCTGGGCTTGAACCCAGCCGTTTGCCCCCACCTACAGAATTTCTGTCACTATATGTATGCACATGCTCAACTAAACATACAGACTTTTATTTCTGCAGGTTTTCTTTTGTTGCTTATGCTTCTATGTCATACCCAGAAAATCATCACTAAATCCAGTCATGAAGCTTTTCCAGAAGTTGAGCTCTTACACTTAGGCTTCTGTGTGATACAAGAGTCCAATTTCATTTCTGTGCACATGGCTGTCATTTTCCCAATACTTTGTTGTAGTGAGTGGTCTTGGCACCCTTGCCAGAGAATCTGACTTTATAGCTACAGGTTTATTTCTGGGCTGTCTATACTTTATGCCAGTATCATTTTGACTTGGTTACTGTAGTTTTAAGCTTTGAAATCAATTATATGGCCTCTGAATTCATACTTTATAGAGTTGACTAGGGAGTTCCCTGAAATAGTATGCATAAAATTTTAGCAAAGATCCTCCCCCTATTTCTGCAAAAAATTTGGTTTTTAAGGGTATTGGTTTTCTGTTTTTGTTTGTTGTTTTTTAAAGGATTGTCCCATGTACGCCAGCCCCTGAATTTGTGATCCCTTTGCCTCGGGCTTTAAGTGCTGGATTCAGGGCCTGCCTCCTGCAGTGTTTGTGTGATGTTTCCTAGTCTATGGACACATAGTGTCATTTAATTTCATGTGGAACATTCTGTAGTTTTTACTGTGTAAGTTCTTGCCTCTAGTTAATCTCACTTTCATTTGGTTCTTGCTGTTGTTAAATGTTAGGGAGCAATATTTAAGGAAGACCACCTAGGGATATTACATTTGAGTGTCCATGACTTGGTTCCTTGTCTTTGGGATCGGGGTGCAAAATAACAGCCACAAAATCTTTGGGGCTGTTTAAAAAGGCAAAATGACTGCACTCCCAAGTATTTACTTAATGAAAAACTAATTAGGACTTTTGGACCTCATATATAGTTCCTAAAACTGCATGCCAGGCGGTGGTGGTGCACGCCTTTAATCTCAGCACTCAGGAGGCAGAGGCAGGCAGATAGATCTCTGTGGGTTCAAGGCCAGCCTGGTCTACAAAGCTAGTTCCTGGACAGCCAGGGCTACACAGAAAAACCCTGTCTCAGCATGTACCCCCTCCACCCAAAAAAAAGTATTTTGCAGAAAAAAGGTGGGGGCTGGAGAGGTGGCTCAGTGGTTAAGAGCACTGGCTCCTCTTTCAGAGGACTGGGGTTCAGTTCTCATCATCCACAGGGCAGCTCCCAGCTGACTCTAATTCTGGTTCCAGGTGAACTGACACCCTCCTGGACAAACATAAAACATTAAGAAAATTCTTTTAAAGAGAAAAGGCAACCATTATAATAGGTTAGAATTACTAATTTTATTTCCCCTAATACTCTTAAACTTCAGCTTCTCTAGCAGGCCAAACTTGTGAAAGAATGACTTCCCAGACTTTAACCTTCCCAGGAGACAGAATTCCAAGTGTGCACAGAATCATGTTTTCTGAGTCTTAACTAGAATCAAACAATCCAAACATACAACATAATCATAGTAATTAACCATTTCTTTCCATTTCTTGTTCAGGTGCCCCCCACTTTTCTGCAGAGGGCTTATTATGAAGAGATGTTTGAACATTGTCCTTTGCAAGAACCCTGCGACAGGTCCTGATCTGTAGTTTAGAGGAAGGACTTGTTATCAAGTCAACAGTTATCAATGTTGAGCTACTGTCCTCAGCCATTGACAAGTCCATAGTATGTGTACCTAGCTTAGCCTTCCTTGAAGCTTCCACTTGCAAGAGGGAGGGACTGGGCAAGAGAGATGGCTTGCTCTGTGGTAGGGATTCTGAAAAGAGCAGACACTTCTGGAGCCATATGTGGAAAAACAAGAGATATTCCTGTTCACACAAAGAAAACCCTCATGCTAAGGACCCCCTCTTATACACATCTAGATGTGTATAAGAGACAGCCCCCACCCCCCCCTAAAAAAATTCTGGTCCTGAAATTATAATGCATTACAATATTGTTACTAATACATTCAGAATTTATATTACTCTTAATTTCTTTCCCTGAGACTGGGTTCACAGTTTGGTAGATTAGAGAGGTAGGCGGTGGAAGGTGAGCGGAAACTGTGTCCAGCAACACCTGTTATTTTTATCTCTGTGAACATTCACGTCACCCCTCAGAATGGAGATGTAATGTTTCTTTCCGTCTTTTTTGGCAGTGATGCTGTGGTTGGGGCCTCACACTTGCTAGACAATGCTTTTCCACTCAGCTACAGCCCAGCTTTATCAATCACTTCATAAGAATAAAAAAGCCCAAAGATCTGCTTCTAAACCCTCCAAAGTGGGCTTGTTTAGGTGTTGAAGAGAAAGGCTTGCAACTTTTATTTATCTGCTCACTAGAGAAGATGAGCAGAGGTCCAAGCTCCTCCAATCACTGCCTTCCCCTGCAGACCTGGTTACCTCTGTCTTTCCTACCAACTATGGTTGGTTCTGAGGACTGGGTGCCAGGGGATCGATCTTGCATCTAACACGTGGAGGGAGAGGCCTAGCATTGACACTCTGGCCTGGGTCTTGGCCTCCAGTCTTAGGATGGGCTGGTGGAATACTGCTTCATCAGCTGCTGGTGACAAGGATTACACACGCGTTCAGGCTTGATGCTTGAGGGAAGAGGCAGTTCATTTGTCGTGCAGGCATTACAGAAAGTTCCTCTGCAGTTCATACACATGCTCTGCAAGATGCAGGGGGAATCACAAGAACAAGCTAAGGACGGGAAAGGTCAAATATGGAATTGCTCAGTGCATAATCAAGTATGGCATGGCTGCTGTGTACCAAATGGCCCTGACCAGACATGTTCATAAGGAGCATGAGGTCAGCTATGAGATTTAAATGAAGCAGCATGGGTGTCACAGAATCAAGAGAAAAGACAAGAGAGTATCCAGTCTCTGGAGTACACTTTGTGCTTTTGATCCCTATAGTCACTTTTGAGTAGGTTAATTCTAAATTCTAGCAAATACCTAAGCACACTGAAACTCTAAATAAGGCAGTGAACTAGCAATGGTTTGCAGACGCTGAGACTTCAAGTCCCCAGAGCACTGACAAGCTTAATGCTTCTCCCTGATGCTCCACAAATACAACTCCTATCCTGCTACCGTCATCTTGTTTCTAGGGAAGCTGTCTCTATAAATATTCTGCACGTTTGGTAGCCAAGCAGTGTTACCACAGCAGTGCCACCAGGGCAACTGCAGCAGGGTCACACAGACAGCTCTTCATAAAAGGCTTCAAAGAGTCACTTCTGTGAAAGACTTCATCATCTGCAGAGTGTGCATGGCATGAGGATGACTTGTTTTGACGCAGGGTCTCACAATGTAGCCTTTGCTGGTCTTGAACTCAGAGACCTGCCTGCCTCTGACCCCAGGAGTGCTGGGATGAAAGGTGCGCACTATCATAACTGGCTGTTTGTTTGTTTGCTTGTTTGTTTTTGAGACAGGGTTTCTCTGTGTAGTTTTGGAGCCTGTCCTGGAACTCGCTCTGTAGACCAGGCCTCGAACTCACAGAGATCCGCCTGCCTCTGCCTCCCGAGTGAGTGCTGGGATTAAAGGTGTGCGCCACCACTGCTGGAATACCTGGCTGTTTTTTAAGACAAGGTTTTACTATGTAGTGCAGAAGGCTTGAACTTGGAACCCTCCTGCCTCAGTCTCCTAAGTGCTGGATTGTTGGCATAGGCTTGTCATTTTTTTTAAAAGATTTCTTTATTATGTATACAGAAAAGGGTGCCAGATCTCATTACAGATGGTTGTGAGCCACCATGTGGTTGCTGGGAATTGAACTCAGGACCTCTGGAAGAACAGTCAGTGCTCTTAACCTCTGAGCCACCTCTCCAGCCCCGTAGGCTTGTTATTTTTATTGGAAGTTTGTTAGCAGGGTTTAGAAGGGGAAAGATCAAATTAAGTTGGCAGTTTCTTCTGTTTTGGAGTATTTCTGAATTTCCAACCATATAGCAATGGTTCTGTTAATCTAAGGCTCTATCATATTGTAATTTTGTTAAGATTCAGCATGATGTAATCCAGAACTTGGGCACATTTCTTATAATTCTTCAAGCACTTATTTGTAATATATCTTTGAACTCTTGAGCTTCTCTGGGCACCATATTGATGCCGAGGGGTTCTATCGTTAGCCAGTCCCAGGCCTAGCCATCGAGGACTTTGGTTCTTTCTAAACTAGACTTTCACTTTACCTACTCTATGATGACAAACTGGCAAAAGCCCATGGAAAGGGGCCAGTGGGGAGAGCTCCTCTGCTCTTCTGAGCACACAGCAACCTGGAAGGAACATGTGCCAAAGACCAGAACTTGAGTGCACAATCTCCCGTGTTAGCAGTCTTCAGCACATGGAGCTGGGATAATGTGCTGTGTAGTATAGAGCTGGATATGGCTCAGTGTAGTAGAGCACTTGCCTAGTGTACACCAGGGGCTGGATTCCATCAACAGAAAACAAAAGGAAATACATAGACCTTGGGCAGGCATATGGTGTACACTGCAACTTCAGCACTTGAGGCANTGGCAGAAGGAGTACAAGTTTGGTGATGGTCCACACTATACAGCCAGCCCCAGGNCATCTGGGCCACACAGGAGACTGGGGCTCAAAACCCAAACAAGGGCCCAGTGAGATGGCTCTGCAGGTAAAAGGGCTTAATATGAAAGACTGAGGACCTAGAACCCATGGTTGGAGAAAAGAACAGATCCTTCAAAGTTGTCCTCTGACCTTCACACGTGCACAATGGCCTATGAGTAATACCCCTCCTACCCCACCCCTTCCTCTCTCACCCAGTTATAACAAGAAATACTGCACTTTATAAATTAGTACTTCCTTATTTGTTTCAAAGTATGTATTACTTATTTGTATTTCTTTTAAAGAGAAGGTTCCTCTCCTTGGCTGCATGCTGTGTTCTACACATCAAAGTCCTGCCTACTCTGGACAAGGAGCTGGAGGTACGACCACTGTGAAGAACCACTCACCTTTGTCAGGCTGTCGTGTTCCTGGCAGAGCTGACACACCTGTGGTTTTTCAGAGAGCTTGGGTTGACCCTAAGACACACAGTAAGGTGGTTAACTAACTCCCTGAGCACAAAGAACATGAACGCTCTTGTAAAGTTTTTAGCTACTAAAACCAGACTACACACCGAAGGTGAAGAAACAAAGTACATACTCGATCACCTTAGCTCTGAATTTCATTATAAACAAAGTACATTATAAACAAAGTACATTATAAACAAAGCACACACTCGATCACCCTAGCTCTGAATTTCATTATAACAAGAAAACTCAGCATTCACNGCCTNGTCCTTGTTCCATTCCTCCGCTGGGCATGAAGCACTGGCTTCATTTTAAATCTTGTAAGGTGGTGACATGCCCCAGGCACAGTAATACATGTCTTTCTCAGGGGGTTGCCATGTTGTATTTTCAAGGTGTTTTATAATTGCCTAAACCACCATTTCCTGTAACCAGGCAAGACTTCCAGTGGAGGGACTGGGACTCCAACGCAGCCACAAAACCTTTGACCTACAGTTTGTCCTGCCTGCAAGATGTGCTGGGGTAAAGGTGGCACAGGCACTGTGGGAGTGGCCAACCAATGACTGGTCCAGCCTGAGACCCATGCCACAAGAGGGAGCCCACCCCTGACACTGCCTGGAATGCCAGGACCCAGAGGATGGATAGCCCAGAGACCTAGGGTAGAACCAAACAAAGTCAATGAAATGATTCCTAAGGATACTCTGCTATACTTGTAGAAAGGAGCCTGGCATTACAGTCATCAGAGAGGCTTCATCCAGCAACTGAAGGGAGCAGATGCAGAGACCCTCAGCCAAACATTAGGCGGAGCTCGGGGAATCCTGCTGAANAGNGGGAGGAAGGATTGTGGGAGCCAGAGGGGTCAAGGACACAAGAAAGCCCACGAAAATCAATTAACCAGGGCTCATAGGGGTTCACAGAGACTGAACCAATAATCAGGGACATGTACGGGTCTGACCTAGGCACTCTGCATATATGTTACAGTTGTGTAGCTTGGTCTTCCTGTGGGACTCCTAACAGTAGGAGCGGGGTGGGAAGGGCAGCTTCTCTGACTCTTATGCCTGTTTTGGGGACCCTTTTCCTCCTGGGTTGACTTGTCCAGCCTTAACATGCCGGGAGGTGCCTAGTCTTCCTGCAACTTGATATTCCATGTTTGGTTGAGATAGCCCTGNGAGGCCTGCCCTTTTCTGGAGGGAAACAGAGGAGGAGTGGGTGGGGGAGGGGGTGGTTGGAAGGGAAGGAGGGAGGGGAAAGTACAGTCAGGATATAACATGAGAGACTCGATAAAAGAAAATTTTAAAAAGTTCAAAAGTGATCAAAAAGGAGCTGGAGAGAATGCTCAGCTGTTAAGAGCACTGGCTGCTCTTCCAGAGAACCTAGGTTCGATTCCCAGCACCCACATGGCAGCTCACAACTGTCTGTAACTCCAGTTCTAGAGGATCTGATACCCTCTTCTAGCCTCCGTGGGCACCAGCATGCATGCAGCACACAGACACACATACACAGACATACATACACAGACATACATACACAGACATACATACACAGACACATATACACACATACACATACATACACAGACATACATACACAGACACACATACATACAGACATACACAGACATACAACATATACAGACACACATACACAAACACACATACACAGACATACATACACAGGCATACATACACAGACATACATACACAGACATACACAGACACACATACACAGACATACATACAGACATACACACACAGACATACATACACAGACACACATACAGGCAGAATTTCAATACATAAAATAACAACAAAAACTTTTTTTAAAGTGACCAAAAAATCTTTTTCCTATCCATTTTATGTAAGGGAAAATGAGAGGCGCAGTGAGCGTTCTTAGGTGCTGGTTCATCAGAGGTGACATCAACTAGGAAATGAGATCGCTGTTGGCTCAGTCAATCTACTAAGCCTAGTGCTCTGAGCCACGCCACTGACCCCCTGGCACATTATGATTCCCATTTACAAATTTGGCTACAATTTGCACTTTTGTGCACATCAAACATCTGTTTTCCAACATGTGGGAGTGCATATTAGATTATTATTAAGATAGCTGGGCAGTGGTGGTGCACGCCTCTGATCCCAGTACTCTGATCCCAGGATCTCTGAGTTTGAGGCCTGCCTAGTCTACAGAGCTAGTTCCAGGACAGCCAGGGACACAGAGAAACCCTGTCTGGAAGAACCAATCATAAATAAATAAATAAAATGAAAAGGTTATTAAGAAGATGCTACACTGAGGACTATGTCCATTTGTCTTCCTCCATGCTATCTTGTTTACTGGCTAGCCGTGGCACACTGACTTTGTGATTGTGTGCAGGGCATTTTAAAACAGGAGCCTTACTTACTGGTTCATCTGCAGGGTGAGTCAGCAGTCTATAATGGAGAAACAAAGGGTCACAAATATCAACTTACTGTTTTTTCCATTACAGCATCTCAAGACATGCTCAGAACAACACTCAGTAAACAAGCAATGCTGCTCTCCCTTTACATTGCTGGGAACAATGTAATTATGAATCTTGACCTCCAAGATTCTGGACAATTTGGTTAAATTTTTTATTAGACTCTATCTGATCCATGATATATACCACAGTTCTGATTTACAAATATATATGGAGTTATATTTTATCTTTCCTTTTTACTACCTAGAAAATAGCATGTCTTGTATCATGTAAAATTCCAATGGCTCATTAATCATACATTTTTGAAAGTTTTATCTGACATTATGGGAATCTACCCATTATCATATACCATGTATTCATCTACCTTCCACAAATACTCTTAAATTGGAAGCTTTAGGAAACCAATCAAGGAAATAAATGAATCAGACTGTCATGAGACCNCTTATAAAAACCCGTATCACACAGGTTGAACTCTTCCTCCAGAAGCCTAGCAAAGCCCATTCCTACTCAGTAAAACACAACACAGCTACAACAGTTCCTGTGAACTTCAGTTGACAGGCAGAGGACAGACAAATGCCTATGGTGACCAAGCCTCTAAATGTCCCCAGTTAACTTTCCTGTGTTGTGGTTGCAGTTCTGGCTGAGATAGTTCCTAGAAGTTGCCACAATGTCACAGAGATAAAGGAATTAAAAATAACAGGACCTTTGATCCCAGCACTCAGGAGGCAGAGGCAGGTGCATCTCTGTGAGTTGAGGCCAGCCTGGGCTACAGAGCGAGTTCCCAAACAGCCAGGGCTACATAGGGAAACCCTGTCTCAAACAAACAAACCACTGACATAAGGGAATGAGGATTTATCTCAAACTTGGCAGGTGAGTGGAAACAATTCATACTAACATTCACTTACAAACCTAAGAATCACTAGTGCTTCATTTGATTGATCCCCGAATCAATAACGAGAGAAATATATACATATTATTTTTTTCTTTTCAGACAGGGTATCGCAGTGTAAACTATGTTGACACTGAATTCATATCCTGCTTTACCCATCCAAGGGCTGGGACTACAGGTGTGAGGAATTATACTCAGTTGAGAAATAATCTTCTGAAATGATAATTTCAGACTCAGAGCACAGGCTGGTTAATCCTCTTTTGATGTGGCTAATATGTTATCTGGTTTATTATCTACTAGCTTTCCCTTTAGCTGTCTTTCTACTTCACAAGTCCATGTCTGGCTTGTGTTAACGTCCCCAGTGTCCTTCTAACAGCAGCCCCCTTCCCACCACCCCAGCATGACTTTATAGATTAACGTGCATTACAAACACCTCTGGCTTTCCTCCAGCGGCTTTTTTAGTGTAACATTTTCCTCTTGGATTCTGTGCTTTCCATCCTGCCAAAAGAAAATAGCATTATTCAGGATGCTAAATGGATGGCACCACAGGTTTTTCTGTAATGTCTCAGCTTGGGTACAAAGAGAGTACCCCCTTTCTCTCTCCCCTCCTCTCCTCCTCTTTTTCTTTCCCCTTCCTTCTTTCCTTCCATACATACATACTTACTTAGAGAAAGGACTTCACTTTCTTTTTTTATATTTAAAATATAATCTTTTATTATGCATATCTACTTCAAAACCAAATAGCTGTGCTCTATAACCAAATGGATTTTGGAGCACAAGTATTCTTTTTTATATAATGAAAATGGGTCTATAAAGCATTTATGACGAAGTTCAGAATCTAAGGTTAATACAAAAGGGTTTGAAAGCAATCATCAGCTAAGTTAAAATTTAGCATAGGAGATGAAAGACAAAGATAGGGAAATGAAATGAAGAGAAGCGTGGGGCAGAAATGGAATAGAAAGGAACGTTAATACTTCACATGATGGAAAGGAGTAAAGGAAGACGACTGTGAAGCCAGCAATGGTGGTGAATAACTGATGGAGGTCCTTCAGTCCACACTAGAGAAAACTGATAATACATAAACATCAATTGGCAGATCTGCGGGTGTTCTGGACTTTTAAACGATCCATAAATCAAGGGCTTATAATGTAAGTTTCAGGATGAAGGAAGCACATGCGGGGCCTGCATCTAATTTCCTCCCAGGCCTCCGGAAAGTGTGTGTCATGGAGAAAGGACTTAACTTTCAAACAAGTTTCCTCATACTCTGCTCCAAGTAATTAGTTATTAAAACATTCTGATACAGTTTAGAATTAGCTATTTTTGGAGTATTTTATTGCTTGAAATTCAAATAAAATCTAAAATAAATGGCCTCTTTCATGGGCTCCAGGTAAGTTGGTCTTGTGAAAAGTATTTCCTATCCTGACGTTTCTCTGAAAAACTGGCCAAATCCAGCACAGCCTATCCAGCTGGATGTGTGACCCTCTGGACACTCACGTAGCTGACCCCACTGCTAATGACTCCAACCTGTANGCAGGTTGAGTTTTCTGCTCTAAAGGGCAATGGACCTAAGCTGCTAAGGTGGCCTGGGTAGTTTTTAGGTCAACTTCTGTGATATATATACCACTGCCTGCTCTGAACTGCAGTCTACCTGCTTCCAAAAGCAGACTAAGTTCTTAGACTACTCAGGTATCAGGCAAGAGAGGTCAATGCAATATTTACCTTCCAAGAAGGCCAATTCAGGGCAATTCAAGACAGAAACTTACAGCCTTCTTGGGAAAGAAAAGCAAGATAGGCAGACCTCCTCAGTCCTTCAGATTTATGTGCACTCAAAGTAGAAACGAGCACACTGCACGGTGGTTCTCTGCACATTTCAAACAGCAGTGTGTATCATATAACAAATTTTTATCCACCACTCCTTTGGACTCTGCAGCAAATTAGCAGTTACTTCTCNATGCTGNATGTGTTAACAAAGACAAAGGCACTTGCTCCTCTGAATACAACAGACATGTCTCATGCTTTTTATGTTGNATCATTTACAGAGGCTGGCCCTGTTCCTGGTCCCAGAGATGCTCTTGTAGAACTGTGGCTCCTCACCCCTGCAGGTGCTGGCCATTTTCAAGACTGTTGTACAGAAAGTTCTATTCTGTTCTTTAACCATTCTACACAATGTTCCCTTCTGTAATTCTAGTTGCTTCTAAAAGGAGCTCCTTGCATATATTCACACTGGAATTCACATGACATAGAAGGCCTCAAGAAGCAAACCACAGCTGAGGAACTTCTGTTGAAGGGGAGCTTGGGGCTAGGAGGGACATATTATAGATATATTATACATATTATACAGCATTAGTTAGGACTTCAAGAAACACACATTTCCTCTGACACCAGAACAGTTTTACTGAACAGTCCAAAGGAAAAGAATCACTATCTTGGCCGGGCGGTGGTGGCGCACGCCTTTAATCCCAGCACTTGGGAGGCAGAGAGGCAGGCGGATCTCTGTGAGTTCGAGGCCAGCCTGGACTACAGAGTGAGTTCCAGGAAAGGCACAAAGCTACACAGAGAAACCCTGTCTCGAAAAACC
>LZPO01055176.1:182597-196506 GCA_001675575.1 Neotoma lepida
GCGGGACCCATAAAGCTAGCCCGTGAAATGTAGGGTGGAATAAAGCAAGTGAATAAAGAACCCCTGTTACCGTTTGGGGCTCCAGCTTCTGGGTCCCCTTTCCTGGGGTGCCCCTGTTTTGTGACCTCCTCTCCTTTTCTTGTTTCAGTTCTAACTCAAGCTGAGTCCTGGTCAGGTGAGAGAAGACAAGGATGAAAATTCTGATCTCNGTGTTCATATATCCCAAAGAATGCCAGAACTTTCCCTTAGAGTTCAGCAATTAAGTCTTAATGCCTGATAAAGTTACCAGAAATATATGGGCAACCAAGCTGTAAAATACCAGAATACAGTCAACTAGCAATGCCGTGACCTGTAAAACAGGTGTGCTCTTTCTCTGGGAATTCAGAATGCAAGTTAGGAGTGCCCAGTTCCAGCAGGTCAATTATTTTACATTAATTCTTTAGGAAGAGGTGCAGTTATCTGGATGACAATGAACTTATACTGCAACTGAATGAGAGGTTTTTAGTAAGATACGCAATGAACGGATAGGCATTACATTTCACACTATTTGGCTGGTCTCTATAGTTACATACTTAGTTCCCACACACNCCATCCCCAAACCACTCAGCATCCTTGGTAGCTTCGTGTTTTACAGTAACTGCACTTCCTTACTTGCAGTCAGTGGCTTTAGCACCAAAGTACATCCAACCTGGGAGGTGGCATGAGAGAATACTTAGGGTTTAGTCAGAGAAACAAACAGGTTTTCAAAGGGACACTGTAGCCACTTACTGGCTTAATAGTATGAACTGGGGCAAAGTGAACGCCTCTAAGCTGTCACTCCACCTGAAAGTAGGGGCAATAACATCACCTATTAAAAGGATTGATATTCAGACACTAGGAATACCAGTGTGTGAGGTGTTGTAAAACGTATAAACACACTGCAGGAACTCAGGAGACNTTAAGTGTTATCACTAAAATCGGATTAGATATCAGTTATTATAGATTTGGGAACTTGGTCTCTAATTCTCTTTTTGTCTTAGTTTTTGAAGACAAGAGTATCACTATGTGCATCCCAAGCTGGCTTTGGGCTCTTGTCTCAGCTGAGATTTCAGGCCTGCACCACCATGGCCAGCAGCCAGTGCCAAACTATTTGATTACAAGGCTGTTGAGTGGATTTTGGAACTGTTCACCCATGTGAAGCTTTCTGAGTTCCAACTGTTCATAAAGGACACTGGAGACAGCTCAAGACCTGACTACCTCCTTGCTGTCTAGCCTCTGCAGTCCCCACCACCACCCTGCTGGTGAAGCTGCCCCTGTTCACCGCTGCCTGGTGAGTGCCTCCACTTCTAGCTGCAGACTGTTGATCTTGTCTCCGAAGTCCTGTTTGAAGAGCCGGTTGTCCAACTCGGCAGACTGGCGGCCCCGCTCAGCCTGGCGCAATCTGGATGTGAGCCATATGAACTTGTGATAGAAAACAAAAGCCATGGCNGGGAGGAAGACCAACTTCACAAACACAAACTAAAGCAACCCAAAGAAGAAGGAGACGGGGAGAAAGCAATGCAGGACACAGGAAGACATGATGATGGGGAAAAAGATGGAGAAGAAACAAATTCTAAAGAAAAGCAAGATGAAGGTGAACCAGGCAGAGGGAAAGCTGATTTTCTATTTTTTTTTATTCTAGTACTACAGTTTACAGCCATTAGATGATCAACAACAAGACATCACTTTTCGGAAATCCATATCCAGAGCCACCCTCAAGTACACAGTAATTTATGCCGATGCCATTGTCTTTCTTTCCTAACAGGCTGGCACTTTATCCTTCTGTCTTCCACATACAGCTGAACATGCAGGCGGAGCTGCCTCGTCATGTGCGGCTATCACGATTTCCTGATCCTTCCCTGGACCACAGGAAGCTGGAGGGCAGTCTCTAGCAACCCTTCCCCAGGCTTCACCTGACTCCACAAGGACAAGCATCTCTGAAAGTCTGCCTGTGTCTTTCTTTCCATTTCCATCAGGTGGTACGTGACCAAGCAGACAAGAACTCAGCACTGGGGTTCGTAAGACTCCTGACCATACTCTCTGGAAGATTCTTACGCATGCTTTCTTCTAAATGTCTTATAACTTTGCACCTATAAAGAGTCATGTTTTACAAGGTGAAATATTTGAGGCTTTCTATAATAGAATTTAGAGGCATGCTATGAGTAGTCTAACTTGTATTGATTTGATTCTTCTTTTCTGATGCTCATGTAAAAGGCAACTCATCACCATAGAAGGCTGATGAGCAGCAAAGCGCAGTAGGAGCTTCGTTTATACAGGTGCAAAATTATAAGAATTAAAATGAGTTCAAGGATTCTCCACTAAGTTGGCTCTAACACAGGCCCTTTGAGGACCTATAAAAACACACAAACTCTGTTGTACTCTTAATTCTGGTTTGCCAAGAAGATAAAAAATCTGAAGCAAAGGAATTATCTTCACCTCTCTCTTAGCAGGGGCAATGCTACATAGCATGCCAGAAGGAGGGACAGAAAACATGGAACAAAACCCCGGGCACTGTGCCAAACCCACTGGATGGAGTAAAGGCTCATGTATATAAAAGCCTGCCTCCCCAAATCAAAAATAGTTTTTTTTAAATCAAAGTATTTATAGGATTATTTACAATGTAGAGCCTAGAAAGGGTTAGATTTGTAGTCACTTAGAAAAAGAAGCCCTGCTAGTATTGCTTGCGGGTCTTTATTTTATACTAACCAATGCCAGTGCATTATTTATTTCTCATTTGAAATTTTTTTTAGTAACTAGTTTAGTTTTCCAGAACCTTTAGCAATCTCCCATCACATTAACAGTGATAGAAGCTTGGGCAAGTGTTTCAGGCAAGGACGGCAGGCCAGAAGTTGTGACTACACTGTGGCCTCTCTATCCCAGTAGGAAAAGCAGGGTAGATCTGAAAATCGTATTTGTATTAAATTGTTCTCTCTGAGCTACCTAAGTAGTAAGTAGAATGACAGAGAAGGGCAGAGGTAGAAGGTGACACATGTTAAGAGGGTTTCCCAGCTTCCACACTGTGATGTTACGAGCTACCTAATTAATTACTACTTTGTTTCTAAGTACTTTAAAGAAATGCAAGGATGCTGTTTTTCTTTGTTGTCCAAAATCACTAAGGGAAAAATAAATTGCAAGCAATCTTGGTTAGAGAATAGAACTGTAATGAAATACTAAGTACTTTTCTTGGGCTGGGGATTAAACCTACACAAGGCAAGAGAAGAGAGGGGTCATGGTCTAAGAGACAGAGCTACTTTAGGTCCAAGGTCACCAGGTGACACCTGTATACATTACACTGCAGAGAACAGGCTCCCTGATGTGGACATAGGCCACCTACAGAGTCTGATCACTATCCAGGACACACGTACAGTGTTTCCATTCCCCAGGCTTCCTGAAAATGGTCTTCTGATTTACTGTTCAACTCAGAAATATTTCTCAAAGTTTATTTGGTATTTAATGAGGAACCCATACCAAAATTTCTAACTCTGGGGAAGAAAATAACATCAGCAGCAGCAACAACAACAAAACGCAACCTATATATCCAACTATTTTTTTAAGTTCAACAAATTCAAGGTCAATTTTGGTGACTTTTTATGTAGAATCAGAGCTTAAATGTAGGAATTTCTGACTTCTTCCTCTTAGTTATTTTGTAACATCAGACTTGTGAGGCGACCAACTCCAAAATGTCTAATGATGTTTTGGAATCAGTTTATTTGCTGCACTATTTAAGGTCTTTGCCTGTTTCACCAAATCTTTTTCACTTAATAAAATAAAAATAAAAAATGAGTTGGAAGGGTAATGAGAAAATGGATAAATAGGAAACAAAGATAGTAAGAAAATAAGTCAGATGAGTCATTATTTTAGTTCTGTTGGCCTTAAATGCCTAATCAAAATCACTGAGGAATAGTTCAAACATCATAAAAGTACAACTTCTGAACATGATCATCAGTTTATTAAATCATAAACACATCAGTGCTTATGAACAAGCACTTGGATAACCTGGTATATAAACAGATTCATTTTTACCTATGAGTCANAGCAGGTATCAATCATGCCAAAGGTTTTGACGTCATTTCTAAGTTTGCAATTAGATTCAGTATTAACATAATATGCTCTGCTGTTCAGGACACTCCCTCCTGGTGAAGAGTCATCTGAAGGAAGCCACCCATCTCATTCATTCATTCATTCATTCATTCATTCATTCATTCATTCATTCATTCATATATCAATGTATACCATGTACTGTAAGAAGAACTTCTAACCAGTCTTATTAATAAACACACGGAACAAGAAATAAGGGTGAAAATCTAACAGAGATCAGAGGAATTAGGAGCAAGCCACCACTAGCCTCACCTCACCAACGCTGCCTCTACTTCCGGGGGGGGGACTTCCGGTCTAACCTGGCTTTTTATGCCTGTCCATCTGCTAACTCATTTCCTATCCTCTCAAGCTACATCACTTCCTGTCTTGTCTGCATGGATCTTCAGAACTCTAAGGTTGATGCTGGGATTAAAGGTGTGCCACCACCTCCTACTGCTAGTTCCCCATGTGACCTTGGAGTCACAGAGAACCAAATGGATTAAGGGCGTGTGCTAACTTGCATAGCTATTGTTTTTCTACTAGTGGCTGGCAGCCCCGTTTTTCCTCTGACCCTCAGATAAATTTTATTAGGGAACACAGATAAAATACCACCACAATGTACATTCAGGAACTGTGACAGAAATGGAGCGATTAGTTTAGTAACTGCAAGGAGCTCACACTCTCAGAAGATGCCAGTGAGAGATGCCAGGCAGTATGGGGAGTGGTGGATAGACAGTGCCATTTCTAGCTGGAAAGAGGTATCAGAGGAAGCCAATGTCAGGTTGTGGCATTTGAGCCTTCATGTAAACAACGGATTTGAAGAAGGGAGTGGGAAGGGAGCNTTCCTAATTGGTACAACCATCAGAACAATGAGGGATGCAAAAGTGGAAGGCACAGCCAACACGGTTTAGTTTTGCTCGAGTATAAGGAGGGTGATGAGCAGGTTAGAGGNAGAAATGACAGACGGTCTTGGGGGCTACAATGCATTCAACTGTGAAGTCTCAAACATTTCTCCACTGCTGCAGAGTTATATAGGAGGAGGAGATGATTTCAGACAAAAGGAGAAAGAGGATGTCACACAAAGAAGACATGTTTTGGGGACATTACAAGCACCGGTGGGTAGGACCAAGTAGAAGATGACAGCTCGCGGCGGGTGACAGGTGGAGGTCAGGGAGACAGACTGGAGTTAGTCAAAGCACACAACTCTTCAGGNGAAAGACAGAGGGGAGATGAGAGAGAACAGAGAAAGGAGTTNAAGATGAGAGAGAAAGCCGTGATCAATACTTGGAGGACATCTGCCTTCAAAATTTAAAGACTTTAGTGACAAACAAAACCATACAATTACAGACAGTATTTATTTAGATAGGGTCTCATGTTTTAACCCAGTCTAGCCTAGAACTCACTATATACAGACCATTTTTTCTTTAACTTAAAACCTTTAATTAAAATATAATTACATAATTTGTTACCTTCCTCCCTCCAGCCTCTCCTGTGTCCTCCTTACTCCCTCTCAAACTCATGACCTCTTTTTCATAACACACACACACACACACACTCATGTGCACACGCGAACACACAGATAAAACCTGCTGAGTCTATTTTGTGTTGCTTGTATGAGCATGATTTTAGAACTGGCCACTTGGCATTGGATACCCAGTTAAGAGGCTCATCATGACTACCTCTCCCTCTCTCAGCTGTTGCTAGGCACCTGTAGTTCTCTGTCTAGGGNTGCGGGGATGTGAGATCATTCCATGATAGCCTGACTATTATATACTCTTAACAATGTTTCAGGAATATCGTGGAACCCACAGATAAAATTTAACCAATGNATCTGATTTAGGATGAATACATTTCCTGCATTTTCTATTTGCTGAGCATGTTCTCAGCACTTCCAATACTGAAAGTCATCACAGAAACAGCACGTTTACCTTTGCTCCAGTTGTTTGATGGTGGCAGCCATCTGATTAGTCTTCTCTTCTAGGCGACTGTTTAATTCACTTTTCTGTTTTACTCCTAGGTCTGAGCTCTGGTAGAAAAGAATTGTAATGTTTTAATCATAACTGCAAACAGGAAATAAAGGGAACTACTCTACATTTGTGTATCAGTTAATTTCTAAGNAGAAAAAGAAAANCAAGAAGCATTTTTGCTAAAATAAGTGCTATTATATGAAGCTTTTCACAGTATCAGAAGGCTCATCAATTTCTGTCCATTAAAGATCTAATGCAGTTTACAATTCAGCTGATATGCTAAACTGCAGAGTAGACATTGTAGGATACAAATATTTATATTATTATTATGTTTTTTTATCTTTGTAGCTTTTTTCCCAACATAATATTTTTAGTGATTATTTGGGAATTTCATACAATGCACCCAGATCACATTCACTTCCCAGTCCTCCCAGGTCCCACCCTTCCACCCTTCTGCCTTCCCTGCTAAAAAAATACACCAAGTCTAATTTGTGTTACTCATACACTCACGAATTTTTATATTAAATAAATAAAAAATATATTTCAATATTATATGAAGGAAAAATATAAAGGTAGAAAGAGAACTAGGTGGGGAGAGGAAGAGTCTTGGAGGAAGTGGGGCCAGAGGAAAGAGGATAAAGGAAGGAAGAAAAAGACAAATATCACATGTCCTCTCACGTGGAACCTAGATTTAAATACACATTAAATTTAAATCCAGCACCAGGAGTTCTGAGAGCCAGGGAGGCTACTCCTTGTCTCTTCCCCTACCTGCAGCTTAAAGGCAAGCTCGTGCTTGAGAGCTCGGAGATCGTCCAGTTGCTGCCGCAGGGACACCAGGGCATCCTGCTTCTCACAGACATCCTTCTCCAGCATCTTCATAGCCAGCTCCATCTCCTGTCTCATGCTGATCTGGAGTTCCAGTTCCTTTTCAACGTCCTGCCCCAAAGCAAATAAACTGCTCATACTCTTTCCTTAAGTAAATGCCACAACATTTCACAAGAAAGGGTAGACGAAAACCCTTAGGCTGAGTATTTTCACAGAAGGTATTTATTTTAAGAGACAGTAATAATAATAATTAATAGTGACATTAATAGTAACTATTAAAAGCCAAGCAGTGGTTGTGCACACCTTTAATCCCAGCATTCGGGAGGCTGAGGCAGGTGGATACTCGGATTGGAGGCCAGCCTGGTCTACAAAGTAAGTTCCAGGACAACTAGGGCTACACAGAGAAACCTTGTCTCAGAAAACAACAACAAAATAAAAATAATAACAACTATTAGGATTGAGAAGAAGAACATTTGCTGGGATGTTCTTGATATAGCTGAGATACCCTGGAATAACAGTTCAGTTACTGGGAGTGGTCAATAAGGCTGAGTGAAACTTAACGTGAAACTCTTTGTTTTCTATNATAATCACAGCAACAATATTTAGTAGAACAAAGATACAGACTGGAGTTCTTNNGCATTCAAGCTGTGCCCAGGGCACATCTTGGACTGTCTAAGTTTCATGTCTCTTCAGATGTGATACAAGCATATGACAACTTTCAAGTTTTGTATCATGTGTTCCTTCTTTAAATAGTTANGATAAAAATGAATCATGCTACCACATGCTGACATTATTTCTAGGATACTTCTTACGGAAAACATTTTAATACCTAATTTACAATCATACAGACAGCAAATGTTAGTTATTTTAAGTGCATTAAAAAGGTCGTATTTTTAGAAAACCTGAATTTCTACCATGTACTCTTTTTTTAGGATTTATTTTATGTATATGAGTACTCTGCCTGCATGTACAACTTTTCACTAGAAGACAGCACCAGATCTTGTTATAGATGGTTGTAAGCCACCATGTAGTTGCTGGGAATTGAACTCGGGACCTCTGGAAGAGCAGCCAGTGCTCTTAACTGCTGAGCCATCTCTCCAGGCCCCTCTGCCATGTACTCTTACCTTGAAGTAACTAATTAGTACTAATTAAACCACCCCTCATTTTCTTTTCTTTTCTTTTTTTTATTTTTATTTTTTGGTTTTTTTCGAGACAGGGTTTCTCTGTGTAGCTTTGGCACCTTTCCTGGAACTCACTTGGTAGCCCAGGCTGGCCTCGAACTCACAGAGATCCGCCTGCCTCTGCCTCCCGAGTGCTGGGATTAAAGGCATGNGCCANCACCGCCCGGCCACCCCTCATTTTCAACTTTCCACATTCTTAGAGATACTGCAGAGTGGGCAGGGGCAAGAATAGTTTTATAGGGTTTGTAGAAACAGGGGTGCATTACTGAGTGCTGAGACTTTGCTTCATTACTGGAAGCCCCTCCAGAGGCCAGCCTTCTCATGTGTCCTAGCTACTAGAACTTAAGGAAGTTTACCAATCGTAATTGTGTCTCCTCCTTTAAATGCTTTCTTGCTTCACTCAGCGCTTGTCCTTCTGCAGTTCTGTCTTGCTTAGGAGCCTTGAAAAGGTAAATAAGAGTACATATTTAAGGACTTAAAGACTACACCAAATTAGCAGATACAATAAAGAAATTCAAGTTGAGTATATTTTAAAAGGTTATGTTGAATTGGAAGTTTGTTGTCTCTTCATTTAAAACCCTAAAGAGAGTTACCCAAACTGGTGGTGGAGACTCCCCCCATCAGTCTTGGAAAATACTATCATAGCTGTATGTGGCTGGTTGCCAGTGCCTGTAGTTTGAGCACTTGGAGGCTGGCAAGAAGACTGCGGAGAGTCTGAGGCCAGCCTGGATTACAGACTAAGACACTGTCTAAGAAAAGAAAGAAAGACAGAGAGAGAGAGGAAAAGAAAAATACACACACACACATACACAAACAAAAACCAACAACAAAAAACCCAAAAACATCCACCCACTTACCCAAACAAACAAACCAGGGGGCTGAGATATAGTGCAGGTGGTAGCGCAACTGCTTGGCTTGCATGAAGCCTTGCATTCAATCCCTAGCACCTCAGGAAACTGGGAACAATGGCTCAGATCTTTAACCCTGGCACTTGGGAGGTAGAAGCAGAAAGATTAAGAGTTTAAAGCCATCCTTGGTTATATACCAAGTTCTAGGCCAGCTTAGNTTAGGTTAGATGGGACCATGGTTCAAAAACAAAGAACAAAAACAAATAAGAACAAAANACAAAACCCCGATACCCTGATTCACTGCAAAATATGAGCTGCTTCAGAGGTTTGGGTGGTACTACATTCTTTTCCCAGGGATTTCTCATGTAGCTGTCCAAAGATCATGGCAAAAAGGAAGGCGGCCATTCGAGAAATTCTTCTGAGCATTTATAGTAGTTTTAATGATGTCATGCATAAAAGTCAAATACTAATATTACCCATAGGAAACTGCTTTTATTCCATTTATACCTCTAGAAACACTAGCAGTAGCAAGGAAAGATGCCAGTGAAGCCAGAGAACAAACAACAAGCAACTCACAGTTGATAGATCTATCAATTAGAATATTCCTCTAAAGTAATACTGTCATAATTCAGAACAATAAGGTACCACGCCATCATCAGGGCCGAAAGCATCACGTTATGCTCCCNAAGGAGGCTGAACACAGGTATGCTCACTTGTAAACCCAGCGCTTGCCAGCCAGAGGCAAGAGTCTGAGGTCAATCTGGGTCACACAGTGAGACTCTTGTCTCAAAGAATAACAACAAGAAAAATAAAAAGGCAGAACTGAACAATATAAAATAGGTCTGCAAAACTACACTGCAGGCAGATTTTTCTGTCCTACCAGCCAGCTCCCAAATAACCACAGGGAGACTTATTACTAATTATAAAAGCTTGGCCAATAGCTTAGGCTTGTTACTAACTAGCTCTTACAACTTAAATTAACTCATTTCTATTAATTCACTTTCCTCCTCGTGGCTTTAGTACCTTTACTCTGTACTGCCCATGCTGCATTCCTGCTTCCTCTGTGCCTGGCTGACAACTCCTGTCCTCCTTCTTGCCAGCATGCTCTGTGCCTCCTGCCTAGCTATAGGCTGCTCAGCTCTTTATGAAACCAACCAGACCGACCTATCTTTATACATGGTAATCAAGTGTCTGGAAACACTGCACTATATAAAAAGCTTGGTCCTTGGCTGGGCAGTGATGCTTTAATCCCAGCACTCGGGAGGCAGAGGCAGGCAGATATCTGAGTTAGAGGCCAGGCTGATCTACAGAGTAAGTTCCAGGACAGCCAGGGCTACACAGAGAAACCCTGTCTCAGACAAACAAACAGCCCTCCCATATAAAACAAAACAAAAACTTGGTTCTTCAAAGTATTGCTATGTAGAAAATTCATTTTCATGCTAACCTTTCCCAGGGGCAACAGATAATGGGGCTACTNACTTTTGAGTAGTACAGTGTAAAAATAATGGCATATTTATTATCACAAAATAAAATTATTTTATGATATGAATGTTTTGCCTACTTGTATATCTGTGTACACTTGTGTGCCTGGTGATCTCAAAGGGCAGAAGAGGGAACTAGATTATCTAGAACTGGAGTTACAGACAGCTGTGAGCTNCCATGTGAGAACTGAAAACTGAACTGAACCCAAGTCCTCTGGAACAGCAATAACTTTNTTAACAGATGAGCCATCTTTCCAGCTCCATTATCAAGACTGTAACAACTAAACACAGTACAGGTTATTAGCGCATACAAACAAGAGTATGAATTAGACTTTCCAAGTCTCTAAACAAATGTAAGCAAGGATGAGCTGTGGCAGAGCAGAGGGTACGAGNTTCGAGAGCTGTACCCTGTTCTCGGTTACAGAGTCCAGGGAAAGAGTACAATCGATAGGCATCAGTGTCCAGGACTGGCCGCCTCCCTGTGGCCTGCACCAGTGCAGTGTCCACTCCACGAAGTCTTAGAACCCACGTAGGACTTACCTTCCGACTGGATTCCAGTAGATAGGAGCTTTCTTCTTTAACTCGTTCCATTTCTTCTTGTAAGGTAATAATTCTGTTGTTGGCAACGGCAAGCTGTTGACCAAAATTAAAAATAAACAAAAAACCTTATATTCTTTTATTAAATAGAATAATTTATTATCTGCTAAGGCATAGTTTTCAGGCTTGAATATTCTTAGGAATCTATAGCTAAAGTAAGCTATNTATCACCTACTAAAATTGTTCTCAGNAGTCAGGTATGTGGTGCATGCTGTAATCCCACCATTTTGGAGGCTGGGGTTAGTAAATTCTCTTCAGCTTCAACTACAAAGTGAGATTCAGTCTCAGAAAACCAAGTGTTCTAATGAGGAACATAGGGGAAGTATCTTTCAAGTAGGTAAAATAAAAATTAAAATCACCTGATATTGCTTCTTTTATGTGAATACTTTTATTGTGGATGTGTGTGCATNNGTGCACATGTCTAAGTGTGCAGGACAGAGGTTCATGTTGGTAGTCTCCCTTTAGTGTTCTCTCCCTTACTGTTTGAGACAAGGTATCTCACTGAACCTGACACTCAAGCTTTGGCTTACAATGACTAGCCGGTGAGGCCCAGGATTTGCCTATGTCCATGCCCCAGGGCTGGGGTTCCAAACATATGCTGCCATGCCCAGCTTTTACACAGGTACTGAGCATCCAAAAACTCTGGTCCTCGTGCTTACACAGCGAGCACACTCAGTCATCTTCTTGCTCTGTTATCTTTNTACTTTTTTACCTTTTGCCCCAATGCTAAGACTGTTTGATTCCAGAGCACCTTCATGGCTACATTCTAAATACAGTAAGAATGCTTCTAAAATGTTCACAGAGTGAGGTCCTGTCTCAAAAAGCAAATGAATAGAAGATCGTGAAACGATGTCTAAACAAAGGTTTAAGAAAGTACTCACTTCCTGTCATGGAAGTCATGCTGCGAACTCTCCAAGACCTTTTGTAGGTAGTTCAGCACTTAGGAGGCTAAGGCAGGAGGGCTTTAAGTTTAAGGCCAGAGTGAGCTAAATAAGACTTGTTTCAAAAAAGACACCAACTATATATTATCTCTCTCTCTCTCTCTCTCTCTCTAAGTTCTAAAGCAAAGCTTTAGATTAGTGCACTGTATTTATTTCTGTCTCTTATACACATCTAGATGTGTATAAGAGACAGGTATTTATTTAAACCAAGTTTATCTCACTGTGCATAACAGGACGATTATAAACAGCAAATGAGCTTGCATTCTGGCTCATTTACTTAAGATCTTGATAAAAACATNTACTTCTATTAAACAAAAGCTAAGCTACAGATTTAGCCTACTAATCAGATGTTAACTATGAGGTTAATTTCCTCTTCTTATTCTAAGGACTTTTCTAAGAGCTTTCACATTTATAGTCTTGCCTAATCTCCAGAGTCACTGTGGAGTTGAAAGAGGAAGTATAAGCACCCCCATCTGCCAGTGGGGAACTGGGCTTTTTCAGAGGTCAAGTGACCAACTTAGTCAGGAGCACATGATAGTTAGAAGCAGANTAAGAAGCAGGGATCACTGGCATCCCGACCAGCGCTGCTTGTGTTCTTGTGTTAGGCACACTCAAGAGCAGATAGGATGTAGGGGTCAGGAGCTTGCCAGCTTGGAACACACACATCAGTGTTCCAGAGAAATCTGTCTAAAAAAGATGGGGGAGGGGGCTGTCTCTGTCTAGTTGTACCACATCAATGGTGGCCAAAATGCTTCCTGAATTCTGAGTATTACGCTGCATTCTATCTAATCCCACTGGGAAAATGAGTGACTACCCAGCCAGGACAAAAGTCATTTCCTACTGCAGTTCTTAGCTGAGAAGTCAAATCCTTCATGTCTAAGGTAATAGGAATGATTGGTTTCACTAATTTATATTATTAAATTTATAGGTCAAATAATTTCCAGAACACTTACCTCCTCTGTCAGTTTCGTGTTGGACTTTTCTAGCGCATCTACTTTCGCCTGCAGGTTGTTTACAGTAGCACTATCAAGATAAGAAGAACAGAACGGTCTCTTCTGAAAACCAGTACAAAAACCTGTCCACGCCTTCCTAACCCTAACCCCCATCATACTTAGCAGTCCATATCAACTCTTCACAAGTTTAACTAGATCATATTAATTACACAGAATGAGTTTGTGGTTTTTCATACACATGCACACAATATGTTTTGATCATATCTGTATCCCAAAACCTTTAATGCACTTAATTTCTGCCAGACTTGTATGTTCTGAGACAGCATACTAGGAGCTCCGCCCTTAACAGCTCTGTCCTTGACACGAAGTAGTGTCCAGTATTTGCTGAGTGAAANGACAGAGTGAATGTATACACGGTACATCCTAAGCTCTCCCTATATGAGACATAATAGCTTANATGTACACCAACTATTCTTCTACTGGTTTCACTGTACTCAACCATTTACTTCTTCCAATAGCTTTTGTTAGGTTATCTCTAACTACCGATAGAGAAACTGAGGTATACAAAGGGTAAGAAGAATTGAGTTGATACTTGGGTATCAAATATAAGCACGTCTTTGCTTGACTGGTGTGGTCACAGATCATTGTGGTCACGCATACTTCTCAGTCCTCAGAGAAATAGACTTAAATTGTTCTTGAATTTCCTAGCTGGAACCAAGACTACCCAAAAGTTATACTGACACTAATAGAGGATTCTAGGCATGAAGGAAGGAAATAAAAGAGTCCTTTGTCACTATCATTACCTTAGGTACCATTTGAAATAGGAATATCAATATGCCAGCTTCCTCTGCGACAAATAACAATCATCATATCATGGGAGAACCAAAATTAAATATATAAATAAAAATATATAAAGGAGGCCAATATCAAGCACTACTGTGAAAAATCCCCAAGCTGCTCGTAACTCATTTTCAAGTGCTAGCCTTCTCAGCTAGATTAAGAATAAATCACTGTGACTGGC
>LZPO01055176.1:225508-240074 GCA_001675575.1 Neotoma lepida
AGCTAAGGGGATGTAAGGGAATAAAGGAATGTTGTGCTGAATGCCTCTAGGTCTAGACACCTGGGGTCACTGTGTACTTGGCATGCACGATGGCACTGACAAGCTCATGGGCACGGCAGCCAGCAAGCACAACACTGTGACTTTTAACAGAAATGTGAAAAATAAATACTGCAAACTCAAAGATGGAGCGATGACTTGGTGGTTAAGAACATGGGGTACTCTTCTAGAGGACCCAGGTTTATTCCCAGCACTCACATGGTGGCTCACAACCATCTATAATTCTAGGTCTAAGGGATCCGATGTCCTCTTCCGGCCTCCACTGGCACTGCACCCATAAGGTACACAGACATACATGCAGGCAAAATACCCACACACATAAAAGAAGAATTAAAAAATATATTGGAAATGGAAAATGGAAAAAAAAAAAGGGACACTTTTGCTTCGGGCTCCAGTCCCTGCTCACGTACACAGGANACTCCTCTCACAGGAAGTACTGGGGTACAAGCGAGGTGAATGGATGAACAAGTACTCAAGATTTCATAAGTATTTTGTAGGGGGAAAAGTCATTTTCCCAGTTTGAGAGACGCTTAGAGTTAAGAAGCAGGTATTGCTCTTGCAGAGGAACTGAGTTCTGTTCCTAGGCCCCATACAAGGTGGCTCATGGCTGTCTGTATCTTCAACTATAGATGTGACATCCTCTTTTGAGCTCCATGGGCAACGACACTCACAAACACATTAAAAAAACTTTAAAAAAGTGATTTCTGGATTAGAAGACTACACCCTGTGTTGACTACACTGAAGGTGTAAAGAANTAGGAAAAATACAGAAATCACTTGAATTTCACTACCTAGAGATAATCAATTTTTATATTTTCTTTTCCATGTTTATGTGTATTTCTGTATTAAAAATTGTGGTGATGGCACATAGTTGATGATGGCACACAGTGGCTGTGGCACACAGTGGCTATGGCACACAGTGGCTGTGGCACACAGTGGCTGTGGCACATAGGTGCCAACAGTCCACAGTGGCTACAGTACATAAGGGGCTACAGCACAGCTATGTCCAAGTCGTATTCTTGGAGTCACAGGTGTGCCACAACACCCACCCAATTTTCTTGCTACTTTTTGAGAATGCTTAAGTAAAAAAAATTTTTTAGAACTTTTTCTTTGCCAATACAATACATAAATTTCTCCTCAAATGTTGTTTACTGCTTCCTATAAGTTCTGAAATGTTCAGCCTCCATGTTAATTCAGCTTGAGATATTTACTTGTGACTTGATTTATGAATACTTAGAAGCTTGTATTTTTAGTTTCCAAATGTGTAATTTTTCATATTTACCTGGTGATTATAAACTTAAGCATTTCATCAAAAAATAGAACATACTTTTATTATTTTAAGATTTAATTTTTACTGATACTTATAATAAAACAAAAGGCCCCCAAAAGATATTCATGTCCCAGTCCCTGAAAATTATAAATGATTATTATAAAATTATAAATTTTATTTGGAAGTAGTTTCTATAGATGTAATTAAATGAAGGACTCTGGTTACCTTGGAAAATGCCATCATGTATGTCCTTGTAACAGAAGGCACAAAGAGGAAAAAGCAGCAATGTGAACATGAAGGCACAGATCAAGTGATGAAGCCATAAGCCAAGGGATGCTGCCAGCCACCAGGGACTAGAAGCAGCAAGGAACAGATTCTCCCAAGCCTCTTGGAAAGAGCAGCCTTGGTCTCAGCTTAAAACAAAGGTTTCTAGCACCTGGCATCCATAGCTGTGACAGAATAAACTTCTGTTGTTTTAGGGCGCCACCTCTGTGGCAGCTTCTTAGAACACACACAGGAAATGAATGTAACTTGTTTTAAGGCCTAGAATGAGGTCTACTCTCCAGAATGTTCCTTAAAGCCTTTGAAAGAGTATGCATTCTGACATTTGGGAGGGAGAATGCTTTACGTAGAGTGGTCCCTCTTTTCTATGGGAGAGTTGTTCCCATGCCCAGTGGATGCTCAATCTGCAACCAACACACTCTGAATGTTACATTTTCCTCTCTAAATATTCTGCACTTTTGTGTACATAGACAACTCCAATAAAGTTTAATTTATAAACTAAGCTTAGTAAGAGGAGAATTACAATAATACACTAGAATTTATACTACATTATAATAGGATAATTGTGATGCATTATTAAAAAAGTGTGAAGGTAGAAATTATATTCTGAGCATTAGCCTACTAAATATTCTTCCACAACAGTATTTAGTGCTTGTTATGTAGATGTTTTACACATTTACATTGTTTTTCTCTTAGGCTATATTAAGTGCGTTTTGAGGTTCTGATACCACAAGCTAGAATACTGTAACATACAGATGATGAAATTCTTTTGCCTGGAGGCAGGAAAGGAAGGCCAATCAGTTATGAGCACTTACTGCTCTTGCAGAGAACCCATGTCTGGTTCCCAGGACCACAAGGCCTCTTACAGCTGCCTATAACTCTAGTTCCCAGAGATCTGACACTCTCTTTTGCCCTCTGTGGGTTCTTGCACATACATAGTGCAGGATGTCACTCAGGTTCACACACATACACATAAATACACAAATACATTTAAAAAAATGTTCTTTGCCTATATTGTTATTTTCTTAAGGTAGATGCCTGGTATGGTTGCTGGAACTATTTTCTTAAGACCTTTAACTTAAATTGATAAAGTAATTTCCAAAAGGACCGCTCCTAGGCTGGCAAGATTGCTCAGGGGGTAAAGGCATTTGCTTAGCAAGCCTGGAGATCTGAGACTGGAGCCCACAAAAGGTAGAAGGAGAAACCTGACTCCACAGTTGTCCTCTGACCTCCACATACGTGCTGTGGCATGCACACGCACGTGCGCATGCACACACACACACACACACACACACACACACGATATAATAATTCATTTAAAAGGCTGTTCCAACACATGCTCCTGGCAGAGCCCATGTGTTCTTCTCATACATGATGAATGCCATTATCCACAAGCAATAACAACTCTGTATTAAACCATATTATTCCAATAGGGTAGGTAAAGTGGACATGAGATAAATAGTTTTTAAACACCAGAAACAGGCAGAGGAAAGGTATTTTAGTAATCTTTTCTCATAAGAATGATAGGGCTGAAGGGATGGTTCAGTGGTTATAACACCAAGTGTTCTCACAGAGGACTGAGGTTTGGTTCCCAGCACCTGTATGGTGGCTCACAAACACCCATAACTCCAGTTCTGGAGGGTCCGATGCCTTCTTCTGACCTCTTTGTCCTCCTCCTGTAAAATACACACTGGGATATGTACTTTTTTTTTATTACAACATATGTGATTCCCTGGCTATGCTTGTATACAGGAAACATGAATGGGTAGAAGTACTTAATGTTAACAGGGAGATCTTGGCATCAGCATGCCTAACAGTCCCTAGAGGACAAGCCCTTCTCTAATTGAGATGATCAACCCAATAGTATATTCCCACTCAATACAAAAACCTTATTCCAAACCTGCACCTGTGCTATCTTTTGGGAAATGTCATCAGTGGTAAGTGCTGTCTGGGTTTGAATTCCAGTTTCTGAGAAAACAGGAGTACCCTTTGACAAACCACTAGCCCACATTTGCCTCACAGGAACCTCTGATAACTTCAGTTCACTGTAACCTTCACTGTGATTATGAGGTCTTGGAGAGCAAGGCAATGCTTACCCCAAGGACTAACTAACTTTGCCTTAAGGGATGCACAATAGTAATAACTAACAGACAAAAACACACACTCCTGGTCTGAAGTCCTGTGCTCACTGGTTTCCTACAATCCTCTCTCCCTTGCTGGGANAGATGCTGTACATCTGACCAGCAAGGCCAAGGCACCTGCTGGAGGGAACCCTGGTTCTGCAGTGTTAGCCTCAGCATGTTCTGTTATCACACACAGTTCTGTATGGCAACCCTAAGTCAAAGGAGCAGAGCCTCATTTCTCAACATGTCCTAAAACATGTAACTCCTCCCAAGCCAGCCAGGGCTACATAGTGAGACCCTGCTCAAAATAAATAAGTAAATAAATAAATGAATAAATAATTCCTTCATAGTATTTTTTCTTTTGCTATCTATATTTGAGAAGAGTGTTTTAAGTCAATACTCCTGCAATCCCAGTGCTCAGGAGGTTCAGGGTAGGCTAGACTACACAGCAAGATCCTGCCTTTAAAAGAAAAGGGGCGGGGGCTGGAGAGATGGCTCAGTGGTTAAGAGCACTGACTGCTTTTCCAGAGGACCTGGGATNNATTCTCAGCACCCATATGGCGGCTCACAACAATCTGTAGCTCCAGTTCTAGGGCACCTGACACCCTCACACAGACATACATACAGGCAAAACACAAATGCNCATAAAATAAAAATAAATAAAAATTAAAAAAAATAAAAAATAAAAGAAGCAGCAGCAGCCAGGTGGTGGTGGCGCACACTTTTAATCCCAGCACTCAAGGCAGAGGTAGGTGGATCTCTGTGAATTCANGGTCAGCCTGGTCTACAGAGTGAGTTCTAGGACAGCCAGGGCTAGAACTACACAGAGAAATGCTGTCTCGGAAAAAACAAACAAACAAACAACAACAAAAAAGAACTTCAAACTTAGAGTTAAGCAAATGCTTTTGCTCGTTTGTTTAATACAATTAACCGACCATCTGTGCATCTCTTCTCAATGACGGATTCCCTATCTCTGAGAGGGTTAATGGAGAGCTAGATGTTTCCTGGTAACAGGCTAACTTACCTACCATTTATCTATTTTTGAGCCAGGGAACTGGAATGCAGTAAGGATTAATCTATGTTTTATCATCTTGCCTCAGACTCCCAAGTAGCTGACATTTCAGATGTGTGCTCCCCCACCTGGCCCCTAAACTTCTATGTATGTGCATGCCATTATGCATGTGGTATATGTATGGATGCACATATATGCAGTGTATGAGCATGGGCACGTGTGGAGGATGGATACTGACATCTAGTGTCATCCTCAGCAGCTCCCTACCTCTCACCGAACCTGGAGCTCACTGGTTAGGCTAGCCTGGCTGGCCAGAGAGCCCCCAGGAGCCTCCTCTCCTGTCGGTGTCCCAGTGCTGGGATTTCACGTCTGTGTGGCCACGCCCTTGTCATGTGGGTGCTGGGCCTAAGAACCCAGGTCCTCAAGCTTGCACAGCAAGCACTGTACCCACTGAGCCCTCGCCAGCTCTACACTGAGAAATTAAAAAAAAAACCTTATTAGCCACCCAAACCATACAAATATCCCCAAAAGATAAATAAGTGTAGGAATATGGAAGACAAGGGGACATGAGCTAAAAAGCTGGATATTTAGTTTAAGAATGATTGAGAGATTTCATTTAGATCACAAATCTACAATTTACAGAGTAAAGGTAATGAATCTAAACATACTATTTTCTCTCTTGAAACAGAATACTCCTTCAGACTTCCACTTTAATTTAACCCCATAACAGATAAGACACAAAGGCTCAAGACTTCACTCNTTAAAGATTCTCTTTAAGATTCCAAAAGATGTGTACACATACATTGTCAGCTAGGTAACCAATGGGGTAACTTGATTATAAACAGGGTCAGAACCATAGCCAAGTTGCTGTTAACACTTGGAAATATGATGGCGATGCCTACCCTGTCCCCCATGCCCGCCATTTGCTAGTGTTTCTGCAAAGTCTTGTTTCTTGTTTTCCTGACACTGCAGGAAGTACACAAACTTGTTTCAAGAATGCTGCTCTAAGAAATCCAGATGCAAAGGAGCACAAGTAATACAAAGCACATCACTTCATCTCAGAAACGGCACAATCTCTAAATTACTATAAACATATGTAAATGTTTTGCTTCCATTCCTGAGAAAACCGAGGGCACNGCCTCTGAGTACCCCAAGTGTTTCATAGAGGGAACTGAGGAAGCCCCGAGTCCATGCATGTTGTCTGACATGTGCACAGCTCGGGACTGGGAAGGCCTTTGTCCGGTACAAGTATGAGTGCTTACAAAAGACTGACCAGTGTGTGTAAAAATTAGCAAGTTCAGCCTCCTCCTCCTCCTGGA
Organism: Neotoma lepida; assembly: GCA_001675575.1. NCBI lineage: Eukaryota > Metazoa > Chordata > Mammalia > Rodentia > Cricetidae > Neotoma > Neotoma lepida. Next base: position 231,571 of record LZPO01055176.1, read on the forward strand.
CGTTTACTGCCTGAGACTGCTCCTCTGCAGACAGCCACGGAGACTAGCTAACTCCTCCCTCCCTCAATGTTGTACACAATAAAGCTAGAGGGTCCAGATTGCTGCGGTAGTTGGTGTCACTCTACCTGAGCCCAGCTTCTCTGTCCATGTGTCTGTGTCTGTCCTTCCTTCATCCCCTCACTGCCCCGGTCAGGTTCCAGGCCCATGAAATGGACAGTATGATAGTTTTAGAAGTCCTTTACTGTGAACTTCCACTATGCTTCCAGAAATTAAAAAAAAAAAAAATCAAAGAATATTTCCGATAGTTCAGTTCAGTGGCAGTTGTGTGTCTCTAAGTCAGCACACAAAAGCACGTGAGAAATGGAGGCAAGAAGATGAAGGGCTCAAGGCCAGTCAAGGGCTTCAGAGCAGGTTCAAGGGCAGCCTGGGCTATAGGAGACCCTGTCTCAAAAACAAAACAACGTAACAGCAAAAGAAACAATTTTACACAAATGAGATTGCTCCTTTAGTGTTGACAAGGCAAAAGAAAAGCAAGTCATATCCTAAACCACTGAATTCAGCTCTTCAAGGGAGCTGCATACTGTTTATACGACAGGTGAATAACCAGCAGAGAGGAGCCCTCTTGAGCCATGTTTCTGGGGGTCAGCTGGAAGGTTAAACGGATGACATGATAATGCCTCCTTGGTTAGCCAGGTCTATTAGCACAGAGAGCAAACTTGTCTTACTTTTGCATTCTTTACGGGTGAAAGGGACTCAGGACCTGAAGATAAAAGCTTGGCTGCCACCCCTAGGCATTGTGTCATTTATCTCCAGCCCCTCTGGCCTCTTAGTCATCAAGTAACTTCCACTTCTCAGGTGGCTGCTCCTTCCCTCTGTGTTCACTTTTCCCTTTTGGAATTGTTATCTCTCACATGGACCATTTTAATAGTCATGGCTAGAGTCCCTGGAGAGCTTTTATCTTCCTGATCTACCCACAACGTTGCTTCAAGAATGCTCACTCTGTACTAAGAATTTCAGTTCATGTTATCCCTAGGTATAAAGCCCCAGCAGCTTCGGGTCAAGCCCAGGTGCCCCATGCCAGAGTGTTACCTTTCCAAGCTCACCTCCTGCAGTGCCATACACAGCTCTGCAGGCTCCTGACCACCTGCTCTTCCTTGGCAAGGACAGCTCAGAATGTACTGAGAGCCCTTGCCCCACATCCATTATGTCTCAAGGTCTAGCTCAAGCCTTATGCCACGAAGCTTCCCTGGCCCTTCCCTCTCCATCCTTCACTCTGACCAGGAGAGTAGCTTTTAATTTTTAGGANAGAACACATAAGGACGAGGGATCATTTCAAACGCCAACAAGCACGGACATAAGGAATCCAAGTGTTTATTCTCCAAGCACTGCAGTGGGCAGAAAGGCCTTTCTAGCCAGTAGCCTCACGGTGAAGTATAGGAACTGTTTCAGAAATAAGACTTGGAGACCACATCATCTCAAGAGAGAACAGTTCTGCCCATTTTCTTTTGTGAAATCGAGGGGTCTCTAGGGTTTGAGTGGTCGGACCTTTTCTGTATAAATCAACCCGGAGACAGTCCATTTGTTCCCGGAGTTCCATTTGCCAGTTACTCATATAATCACTGACCACACAGTTAAATCCAATAGTTGTCAAGGGTTTAGAAGCAAAGCAGACATTTCTTGGGCCNAAATGGCNGTTTAGACACAGTCAGTAGAGCAGAGAATCAAACCTTCCCTGGGGTACCTCCTGGTTTTCTAGAATATTGTAACTCATATGTTTCCTTGGCCTTGGACTTTTAAAAAAATTTCATGTGAAATAATTGTTTCTTTCATTTCATTTAAGGCAAACTGCCCAAATATACTGTGAGGATCTTATTAAGTTCCACATCCTTTGCAGCTGACTAGAGGCCTGACTTCCGAGAGTCTGCTCCTCTCACACTCTTCCCCCTTACTGCTAATGCTCATGGCAGCCCCAACACATGTCTCAATGAAGAATTTGAACAGCACTATTACAAATGCTTAAACGAACCAAACAGCAAACTCCTGCTCACCAGAGAACTCTTACACAGGAGGCAAACATATACTCAAAAGTATCTTTTGGAAACTGAGAGACTAGATTTTATAANTAAGGTAATATTTCAGACTGTGACTTTCAAAACGAATGGGGATTCTCTTTCAAACAAAATATGGCAAGAGCATTAGCTACAAGACTTCCTGGTNGCCTTTCAAACTGTAATCTTCTTCCCTAAAGACTGCTAAGGCTTTGGAGGTTGTGTAAACAGTGCTGGCATTGTACAGAGTTTCAGCTGATGGCCTCCAACCCCTGTGCACATTCTGAAACATAGCTAAAGGAAGCTGTTCAACCGACAGAATCAACTTAACAGATGCCAAACACAGGAAGAAACATACAGAATGACTGCTTTTGTTTTGTGATCTTAACTCTAAAACTTCCTCAAGGCTAAATCGGACTGGAAAGAAGAAATCCCTTATCACACACAGTTGAGTAAATCTGAGTCAGGATGTGATTTCAACACAAGGTCAAGGGCACAGAGTCACTTTGCCTAACTCCAACTGCTATGCACACAATTCACCTGTCCTACAGATATGCCTAAGTACCTTAAAGGGTTTCTTGGTGCATGCTAACGTTTTTATCCTTGTTTTTTGAAGGAGAATAAACCTAGCCGAGAAGCCACTATATCTGCAGCTCGGCATCGGGAAAATTAAGGAGTATAAGCTAAAAACACCTTACCACTTGTTCTTAGAAAAAGTCAGGAGACCACAAAGATTAGCTGCAACTGTAAACACAAGTATATAAGTATATATATACTTATATGTATTATACATGTACAAAAACAATGGTTCATAGATTCCACACACAGGAATGACCATACTAATAATGCTGAGCCTCATCAAGATTCCTTTTGTTAATAGTCCATATTCCTTAAGCACTGGATTTAAAACTGCTTTCCCACTTAACACTATTTAAAAAGAGAAACTTTCTCAAATGTCTTCTGGGTGTCATCGACTGTTTAACAATATCCAGTTGATACAACACTCGTCCAGCTTTTCCACCGTATTTGTTATATCCTGTAACTACAATTGNGCTTTCTTAATTTACTCTTAGGAATCACTAATTTTGATAACATTTTAAAGTAGGAACACAATTGATAGTTCTTTCCCTATCTGTTAGCAACTGATGTTTAAATGACCTCAACTGTTCCCTTTGAAGGGCTTTCAGACAAAGAACTGTAACAGAACACAAGCATGTAGAGAAAGGAGACCTCAGGGGGTAGGGAAAAAATCCTTTCACCAGTAGGCAGAGACGAGGGGAGGGGTGCAGGGAAGCTGAGCCCTAGACAATAATAAAAGCCAAGAGGGGCTTCTCACGTCCTCTGACCCTCCCCGCCCCTGTGACAATGAGGATGCTGCTGAGACCAGGTGCTAGCAGCTGGGCTCTGACCATACCTTCATGGGTAGGCTCTGGGTCAGGTGTAAGGGAGATGTCATCCAGCTCTCGCAGACAGAGCCATTCTCCATCCATAGACACTCGGAATTTGCAAAGGTAGATGGTCTCCATGGCAGCCTGTGTGATCTTGTCAGTGGTGGGGGTTGGCATATCAGTCGGAGGCGTCAGGGCAGACATGATGACTCAGCTGGGACAATACACACACACACACACACACACACACACACACACACACACACAAATAAATAAGACCTCTGTACCAAAAAATCCCAAATCCCAAGCTCTTATACAAAGCTTTTAGAAAATGGGATAGGAGAGGTGAAAAAAAGAAAAAAAGAAAAAACAAAGAGAGAAGAAAAATACCTTGTGGAACAAACTGCTCAAAATAAACAATCAATTCTACACTGTCTTTTCTTATTGCAATTCCTAACAGCAAAATCTGCACTGTCTTTTCTTATTGCAATTCCTAACAGCAAAATTCTGCACTGTCTTTTCTTATTGCAATTCCTAACAGCAAAATTCTACACTATCTTTTCTTATTGCAATTCCTAACAGCAAAATCTGCACTGTCTTTTCTTACTGCAATTCCTAACAGCAAAATTAGGTGGTGTCTGTCTTCTCCCAGTGTCTTCTCCTTTTCCTTCCTTTCCCTTTATGCCAGCCGGGCTATCTACAGGCTTAAATCCTACACACCCAATGCCGTCTTATAAGGCTGGCTTTCAAAAATTGGTCTTAGCACGAATACGTGAAAAAAAAAATCCTCTTTCTTTATGAAGAAAAAAAATACAAAAGAAAAAAGTACAAAAAAAATCATCAACCTATATTTTCAATTTATCTTAAAAAATCTTGACCAGCAGAAATCACTACAGGACCTGCTCAGACGAGCCGGGATGCTGAGTTCTAACAGGATTGGCTGTGCGCAGTAAGCAGGGTGTTGACCAAAATGGCTGACTAATGAACTGAACTGAAAATTCAGGCTCATGTGACCAGCTGCTCCGAGCACTGGGCGAGCAATTCCCAGGATGCTTTATAGATGCTGCTGATGCAGGAAGAGCAATTAGGCTGCTTCTTTCATCCTGCACAGCCCACTTCCAGACTGTGCTAGTCAAACTATGATCAGACCTAACACAATGCACAGATCCTCATCAATTCTCCACACTCTTGGATAGTAGGGCAGAAATACAGGGCAGTATTAGATAATGCTGTGATAAAAAGCAATTAGAATAATTTACTAGGCACACAATTCACTTCTACCCTTGTAACATTCAGTTATTGGAATTCTTTACTACATAAAAGGTGACTTTTTCCCCCCTCACGACAAGGTTTCTCTGTGTAGCCCTGGCTGTCCTGAAACTCGCTCTGTAGACTAGGCTGGCCTCGAACTCACAGAGATCCACCTGCCTTTGCCTTCTATGTGCTGGGGTTAAAGACATGCGCTACCACTGCCTGGCAAAAGATGACATTTTAAGAAAAGCTAAAGCAGGCTTTTTAAGTATCTTATTCTCAGGCATTTATAATTTGGTTTTCTAAAATACAAAGGACTAACTTTTTTTTAAGACAGGACAGGAAAAAACAAACAAAAATCTTAAAGCTAAAAAATTAAAATACTTCCTGATCAATGGCAACTCGTTTTCCTTTCGATATTGCTATATTAATCAAGTTTCTGCTATAAACATGAAGTGTATTTCTAAAGAGAAATTAAAACCATGTTATATTTTTGAAAATCTTACTATCTTGGAATGTACCGGACACATTATTAAATTCTTAAATCAGCCAATATATGTGCACGTGTGTGCAATCCAATTTGCGTTATTACTCATACCCTGACTGCACAAAGCCAGGAAGTAGCTACCTCGAGAAAAGGCTCCAGGTCAATGATATAGTTGAAAACATAGAACAACAAATACATAAATAAATTTGGGTGCTCTGTGCTTGTCTAGGGTCCAATACAGACTCTCCCACTATGTGCAGGGAATACATTCCATGTTTTCCAGTAGAACTGAAACCAATGATAGTTGTTTCCTTCTACTGTACATACATATGATAGCTTAATTTATAAATTAGTCAATAACGGCTGGGCACACCTGCCTTTAATCCTAGCACTCAGGAGGCAGAGACAGGCGGATCCCTGAGTGCAAGGCCAGCCTTATCTACAGAGTGAATTCCAGGACAGCCAGGGCTATACAGAGAAACCCAGTCTTGAAAAACAAACCAACAAAAACAAAGATCAGTAACTAATTATAAAGTGGAATCATTAATATATCATAATAAAGGTTAAATGAATGTGGCTTGTTGAAGAATAACTTTTTCCCTTTTTCTCCCCTTTTTCTTTGAGACAGGGTCTTGTATAGCACAGGCTGGCCTTGAACTCCCTATATAGCTGAGGATGCCCTTAGTTGATCCTCTTCCCACATCACCCAAGTGCTAAAATTACAGGTTTCGCTGCTACACCTGGTCTATATTGCTCTGGAGATCAAGTCCAGAACTTTGTACAATGCTAGGAAATCATTCTACCAACTACATTCCCAGCCCCTCAAAACATCTTGCTGTGCTGTGGAGATGAGTCAGTCAGGAAAAGTACCTCTTTCAAGGACAGGACCTAAACTCAATCCCCGGGGACCATGTAAAGCAGCTTGGGCTAGTGGTGCAGCTCTAGGGAGACAAAGACAGGTGTGCTCCTGGGGCTTGCTGGGCAGTCAGCCTAGCCTAATTGGTGAACTCCAGGCCAATGAAAGACTGTCTCAGAAACCAAGGTAGATGCTCCTGTGTAACAACATCTTCCTGTGGCCTCCACATGCTCAAGTGTGTGTGTGTACACACATACACACCTTATTTCCCTGAACTCTCTTCTTGCAATGATAGGAGATGGTAACAGTGGCCACTGAGGCGGACTATGGAGGCGTTATGATATAGCACTAGATGACAGCATAATGAGAACCTAACACAGGGCAGATGACCTGATAATGAGAGGGTAGCAGAGTGGATACATTAGACAGAGAAATCCAGGTCTGAGCTCAGGGGCAGAAAGAGGGAAGACCTCATAACACCATTTAGAATGGTGTGCAATCTAAAAGTAATGAATTGCTTATTTCCACAATTTTTACCTTAGTGTTTTCAGACTACATTTGACCTCCACTAACTGAACCCCAAAAGAGAAATCATGGCTAGGGGACAAACACTGAATCAGTTCAGACTGGTCACAAACTATGACATGCTATCTTTTCACCAACCAGGCAGCCTTTACTAACCACCAAAGGGATCTAGACTGAAGACAATGTACTGCACAGCAGGAACACTTCCGCTAGTGAGCAAGAAGCTTGGCTAAGATCCCTCTGACCCCCTCCTAATCCCATTCTACTCAGCCAGAGGACACAGAGAGGGAGCCCAATGCAACTACAGCTTTGGCTAGGAGAGAAAAGCCTGTTAGTTTACCTTATCTGTCAGTCTGTGGCAGGACTGGAGTGATTTGAGAAACAAGAACTGAGTTGGGTAAGAGCACCCTTACCTTCAGCATGACTTACACCTGCCCATCAGATAAACGCCACTGAGTCATCATCACAATTGCTCATTGTTCAGAAGCAATGAAATTATTATAAAACAGCACAACTTACAGAAGTTGACAAAAACACTTCTAAAAGTTTTCAAAGTGCTATTTTATATATGGTCTTTGCTAATACATAAATACATTAGCTTCACATAAAAAGAAAACATTAAGCCATCGGTAAGACATACAATCTTGACTTTTAAATGGTTTAGCAATGGTAGGGTGACTGCCCTAGCATGCACAAGATACTAAGTTCAGTCCACAGCATCACAAAAAATACAAATTACCCTTTTCTCATGTATATACTAATNATAAGCTCACTGAACTATTTTTCTCATTTGAACCTATTTGTCAGTAACTGCAAATGTTTGTAAGGTGGCTGNCAGAAGGGTGAAAGGGTGGGTGGATCCCAAACACTATAAACTGTGTTCTACCTGTTTATACAGCTTGGATTTTCTACACTGAGTGACTCAAAGCAAACAAGATGCACATCTCAGTTGGAAGTTACATTTCTTGTAGACTGGCTCACACTCAGATGTGGCTACTACAAGACAAAGGCTGACTTGTTAGGTCCAAGGCCCCTGTTGTGCAGTATGGAAATATTACTCAATGTAATGGCTTCATTCATTGAATTTCTGCTTTCTGTTAGGTACTCCAAATGCCACATGGAGCTGTCCTAAGCACACTGTGAAGCAGACATTGGTATCTCCTCATACACACAAGGAACTGGCCCAGGNTCACACAANGGCCAGGTAGCTGATCTGCTATCTGTTACTCCATGCTGCTGTCTAGGTGACCCCCAACACTCTGCAACTTCNGTACTCAGGCAGGGCCCTTTGAAAGATNCTAAACATGAGTTTCTAGTCCCTGATCTGAAGAGGAATTTTGAAAAATCACNCTTTTCAGTGTATACCCTAAAGTCTCACAAACCACTTCTTCTACCTGGCCACTTCNNCCCCTAGACTTACATGATGGGGATGTTTTTCTGTATGTTGTGAATATGTGTTGCTCTGATTGGTTGATAAATAAAANGCTGATTGGCCAGTAGCCAGGCAGGAGGTATAGGTGGGATAAGCAGACAAGGAGAATTCTGGGAAGAGGAAGGCTGAGTCTGGAGACGCCAGTNGCTGCTGAAGGAACAACATGCCAGCAGACTGGTAAAGCCACGGAACACGTGGCTAAACATAGATAAGAATTATGGGTTAATTTAAGTGTAAGAGCTAGTCACTAATAAGCCTGAGCTAATGGCCAAGCAGTTATAATTCATATAAGCCTCTGAGTAATTATTTTATAAGCAGCNGTGGGACCATGGGGCCTGGCGGGACTCGGACAAAACTTTCTCCTACACTTACACACTTAGCTCAGAGACACTTCANATGGAATGTTTCTGAGAAAGAGAGAACCCTGTGCACATTTTCCTGCTATGTGGTGGCAAGGGCTAACCCAAATGCCCCCCAGGCACCATGACGGGTGCATCACTTGGTCCCCTCTGCTCTC
>LZPO01055177.1:0-13386 GCA_001675575.1 Neotoma lepida
CCTTCGTTTTGAGTTTTTGTCTGTTTCCTGACTTTGTGGCATTACATGATGCTGGGGTTCATGGACTTTTCCTGTCCCAGCCCTCAAATGAAATCCAAAGGACCCTGTTTCCTCTCACTGCAGAATGATATCAGAATCCAGGATCTGGGTGTGCTCCTTGTGACTGGGGTGTGGCTGCTGTGTGTGTGTGTGTGTGTGTGTGTGTGTGTGTGCCCTTATACATTGTTTAACACATCAATGAAATATACCATTTCTCTCTTCCTTGCGTTTGCACACTGAGCTAAGCATGAATCCACATCCAGTTCTTACTTGGGCCAGGTCAGGGGACTGAACTCCCTCTGGACTGCCTCTTGCTGACCCTCTGTGCCCCCCACCCCAGCAGTGCCCCTGCCTGTTTACGCCCTCCCCAGTGCACCTGGAGGCAGATGTCATTATTAATGCTTAGTTGAGATGATTTGTTGACTACAGTGCAGGTCCTTTTGCCTACGCTTAGCACTTAGTGTTTCCAGTCACAACACTGTGTCCCCAGTAACTCAGGTCAGCTGTTGTCCCACCCTCTACAAAGGCATGTGACTCTGTGAGTTCCAGCCTGGGATTCCCCAGCTTCCTGGTTGGTGTTTATTTGTGTGGACTGAAGTGCCTTGTTTGTGAGTACAGTTACAAGTACTGGGGTTTTTGTTGTTGGTTTTTTTTTGTAGTTGTTGTTACGGTGCTGGGTTGAAATCTAGACTCCACTCAGGTCCTTCCCCAACACCCTAGTTCGATGAGAACTGACAAATGCAGTCTCTATCTACTGTCCTAGTACCACTGTAGAAATCCCCCTGTACGTCTCTCCCTTCATGGCAATTAACCAGTCCCCATCCCCCCATCCCTGATGGGTTTTCTGCCTATAGGTTTGTGTTTTGCAGAATTAAATATAAAAGAGCCATGTGAAGTGCAGCCTTCTATGTCTGGCTTAGCAAAATGCATTCATAATTTATCCGTCTTGTTGTGAGTCAATAGCTTCTTTGTTAACCATTGGATAATATTCCATTGTGTGGATACACCCAAATTTGTTTCACTATCTGAGGATAGTACTTGTTCCCATTTTTGATGGTTATGAATAGCTGTTTTTTTTTAATATTTAAAATAATTTTTATTTGGAAACTAAATATTTGAAAAACAACCTGTTTGGAGTTAGATTTCTCCAAAATTCAGTTTTGCTTAACACAAAAGAAAAAAAATCTAACCATTGTAAGTATTCATGTCAGGAGATAATTTTTAGACTCACTTTCTTACACACTGAGACCAGATTCCCAAACACCAAGGTGGGTTATAAGTCTTGTGTAGTCATTTTTAGAAACCNATAGGTTCAGGAAACCCCATAAACATGACTATATACAGAATGTAGTATTGAGTTTTAAACACGACATCTCTAAGCAGTAACAACATAGGCGACACTAAGACAAATAATCAAAGAATAAAGAAAAGTTTTTAAATAACAAAAAAAGGGGAGGTCACGATTTCTCTACTGAAGAATAAAAAACAGATTTGTCAGGATTTACTGGTTTAGAACAACTGCCTTTAGACACCACCTGGGTGTGTGCTCAATCTGTTCATTGTGTTGTTGGCTTAACTTGTTCCACTCACAGCCTAGCAGCAGCAGCCTTCTTAACACTGGCCTTTTAGCCATGTATCTCAAGACGCTGGATTTTCCACTTCTCAAATTCTAAGGATGGTTTTGGTATCCTTCCACCAAATTTCCTTTTCAAATATCTCAGTAGCACTGTTTTCCAAGATTCAGAATAAAAATAAGTCCAACACATTAGTTAACTGCCCTCCGTGAATTCATTGCAGGATGAATGGGGAGGAAAGTATGTTTGCTGGGGCAGGTGAATAGCTGTTTTAACGTCTGCATACAGGTCTTCGTGTGGAACCTTGGGGAAGGCCTGTGAGTGGGATTAGGGTGTTGTGCATAAGGCTGCGTAAATTTGAAAGAATCTGTGAGTGACCTTCCGCAGTGGGTACTTCTCACTCGCTCCTAGTGAGAGAGAGTGAATTGCAGTGCTGTCCTCTCCTTGTTCTCCTTTGTAGTCCACAAGGTGGGAAGACAAGATGCTGAGGGTCCCCTAGCTGTTGATCATCCCTCGGTGTCTGCTCAGATTCTTCCTTCATTGTTGAAGTTGGGTACTTATTGTTGAGACTTCAGAGTTCTTTATATATGCCAGATGGTTACAAGTTGCCCCCCACCCCCAGACAGAATTTTTCTGTATAGCAATCCTGGCTGTCCTGGAACCTGATTTACAGACCAGGCTGGCCTCGAACTCACAGAGATCCTCCTGTCTCTGCCTCCTGAGTGCTGGATTAAAGATGTGGGCTACTGTACCTGGCTAAGTTGCCTTTTCTTTAGATCAAACTCAAATAAAGAATATCTTCATCAGATAATTAAACCTAGGTCCTGTCTTTCTTTGGTAGCTCGGGAACTTTGAAACAGGTGGGTTGCACATCATTCCTGGGCTGTCAGTCACTATGAATGCAGTGTAACTGCAGCAGTCCCCATGGGATACCGAGAGAGACTGATCCTAGCTTCTGAAATGGGATGTCGTCCTTCAGTTCAGGATGGCCCACATGCGGCTCCTCTGCAGCTTGGGGAGGATGAACCAGGAAGACACACTGTTGTCCCTTTGGGAAACAGTGCTGAGACCTAAGAATTGAGAGAAATAGAAATGTCTGCTCTTTGGGTTCAGCTCACTCCCTCATGGCCTCCATCCCCCGGAGGAGACCTTTGATGTGGCATTTCCACATCTGAAAGCTAGAGTGGATATTTACTTCCTTGCATGTACCTCCAACAGTAACAAGGAAGGGGAAGGGCGCCTGTGTAGGGGAGGGCTTGTCTGTGGTGGTTGCTGTTTTATAGGGGACCCTAGAAACGGAAATTTTCAAATGTGTTTTGTAACCCTTAGTAAAAGGAGAGAAAATATTATTATGAAATGTCTGGCATGTGGTCCTTTTGACCTCTCCAGGCAAGTGTACCAATGTGTATAAGTTAGTGCTGCTTCCTTGTCAGGTTGGGGGTGCTGGTTTGGTGGAAGCAGCCCTGGTTGGGAGCTGGAGTGTGTGTGTGTGTGTGTGTGTGTGTGTATGCATGTGTGTGCGCTCACGCAGTGTAGGCTTTGTGTAGAGTGTTGTTGTATTCTTTATGATTGCCTGAACCACTAGTTCAGTTGAAAATATAAGAAATTCAGAAAGGACAATCACACACCTTATCTTCCCCAGAATACTCCATGTTTCTTTCCTGTGCCCATGGCTCCATAGAGTATGCCGTTTGCCTGCATCCATACATGTAGTCTGCTGTGTTTAAATCTCCCTGTCTGTGGCCTGTGAGAACATTAGACAGTTTCATGTGCTTCCACCCCCTACCCTCAATCTAGCCCTGCTCCAGCTAAATGTAGATGCCACTGAGCTCCACCCACAGCCAGAGTCTTGCTGGAGCGGGGCATTCCTCAGGACAGGGTTCCTGCTCTGGGACCTGTCCTGCCCTCAAACCTCCCTAATCACCTGGGTTGTGGAATCCCTTGCAAAGGGACATTGGGAAAGGTCTTTCTAATCATGGGTGTTAACAGAGTGTAGCACTTGCCTTCCTTCCTGCTGAGTATCTCTTGGATCAACTCCCTTGTAGTTTTGCTCTAGGCAAGGATAGCAAAAGGTATAGGAAATAGGGTGGAGGGCAAAACAGGGTTCAAGGAGGAAGGGAGTCTGTGGAAACTGTGGGCAGGACTGGAACCGGAATGGGGCTGGCTTTGTCTCTTAGATGGCTTCCTGAACAGAGTTCCCAAACTTCTGAGCAGCTGCAGGCAGAACTGAGGGACTATACCTGTGGCTAAGGGAACTTTGCAGGAAAGCCTGTTCTCAAACTAGACCTTTGAACACAATGGTTTTCCCAGAAAATATGCTGGGTATAAATTGCCAGTAACTGGAGGCATCTGTTGGGTCAGTGGGCCGATGATCCTGTGGAGATTTCCTGGCAGGCCTTGAGGGTGTGAAGCAGGAATCCCCACCACTCTGCAGCTGTTCTTAGAAAAGACAGATCGCTCCTCCCCCCACCTTTTTCTGTTTTTAAATAAAAAACCAAATAGCTCAGGCCCACAGTAAAAGTGACAATTCCAATGTGTTTGCTTTATGAAGTCAGCTCTGGATAAACTGTTTTGTTATGTCCTACTGGTAATTTCATGGAACCCCCCCCCAATTAATTAGAACCTTCTGTGTCATTGGGGGCAGGTCAGGTCAAAGGTTCAGGACTTCCAGGTAAGTCACTCTCAGGTTCCCCCAGACACTCTGCTGCTTGGAGTGGGCAGCTGATAGGCAGTATACAGCTCTCCTCTCACAGATAGGGCCTTGGGATTGGGGGAGCTGACCCCTTCTGTAGGCTGGGTGTTGTCTGCTGTAGCCAGAGCACTGGTGATTGCCTGCCCTCTCCTGGGATTGTTCTGCAGCGGTGCTGCCCCAGCTTGCAGGCTGACTGTGATCAGGAGTTGGCCAGCTGCGACAGCCTGATTCTGAGGTTATCTGCTAGCCTTCCTCTGCAGAGCCTGAAGTGCCAGGGTGCTGAGAGTGGGATTAGTGAGGCTGGGGGCCAGGTGCCTCACAGTGTGACCTGTGCTCAGCCTCTGTCTGTGGGTCAGATGGGGCATCGGTTTCCACTGTTTCTCTCCTTTCACCTGCTGTATGAGTGTGCAGGCAGCAGGCCATAGCATTTCCCAGCAGCACTGTTGTGGTGAGGAAGGCTATGCAAATTCCTTCCTAGGCAAAAATCTAGGCTTTGAGGCCCAGCTGTGAGGGGACATTGACTCTTCATCTGAGATGGGTCCCACACTTTCGGGTCTCAGGGTTGGTAAAGGCAGGTAAACTGGCATAATGTGAAGGTGAGGCTGACCCATTGTGGATGGCTCCTAACACTAGGGTATAATATCTGGGAAGAGCAAGGTACATGCCCCTGGTGGCTAGGTACATCTAGGGGGCACCCAGGATAGGGGTGGGGGTACACAGGAGGAGGAAAGAGGAAGGGGCACATTGATTACCACAGGCCAGAGAGGTAGCCTTCTCTCTCAGCTGCTAACAGAGTCCTGGGAGTGCAGGGTAGAGCTACCACCAGTGCAGCTGGCAGATACCATCACCGTGCCACACTCCGTCCCGAGGCCTCGGTGCCACTGAACAGTTTCTTTTCACAGAGGAGTGTGTTTTCCACCCCACCCCTAGGTGGGCAGAGGGCTTGTCTGTGTTGAGCAGCAGGTGATTCTCGGGGAGTCTCCAGGGGTTGCTGATAGCCAGCTCTGCCCTAGAACATCGCAACCTGGCCCACTCTACCAGAGGGAAGTACTCAGGCTTCTTCACCTTGTGCCTGTTGCCCTCCTTTGCCCTTTCCATTGTGGTCCAAGAGTAAACTCTTTCCCAGAAGTCTGCTGTATCCCTGGTGCCCACCACTCTAGCCCCTACCGAGAGACCAACTCTCCTGCCTTGATGTTGGAGTGTGTGTTAGGGCTGCAGGTAGGACTTGGCCCCCAGGATGCCAGCACCTGCCCTTACACGCCGGTAGGTATTCAGGGGATAGTCTTGAAGGGTACAGACAGTTGGGAGGAGCCTCCAACCCAGTCACAGTCATGGACCTGCTGCTCTTTACATTCTTTTGTTGAGCATTTGTCACCTGTCCCTTTCAAGTCTGCCCTGTTCTGGATTGCCTGTCCAGTCTTTATCTGGGAATGCCCTTGAACAGAACAACCTGCTGGGTGACCCAGGGTCTCTAAAGCCTGAAACCTTGCCCTGGAGCATCTCCTGTAAGTAATAATTGTACTTGGTTGCTCTTTGGGGTTTCTCATAATCTAAATACCCCTTCCCCATGGTCTTAAGAGAGTCCCCTGAATGACAATTATGTTAAGAGAGCTGGTTTGGCAGGAGAGATGGCTCAGCGGTTAAGAGCATGTACTGTTCTTGCGGAGGACCTAAGTTGAGTTCCCAGAACCCATGTTGGGCAGCGTACAACCAGCATCTGTGCTTCTGGCCCCCAGTGGCACCTGCACTCACACACATAAGACACCCACGTAGACAGAGACACATAAACATACACATACACATAATTAAAAATAGAGCTGGTGAGGGACGAGTGTACAGAATAGAATACAGCTGAAGCTGAGTCGGGCTTGGCCAAGATTGTGCAGATAAATTACTATTATTATTACTGATACAGTATTTTACATTAGCCCAAGCTGGCCTAGAATCCGCTAGATAGCCTAGGCTGGCCTCCAACTCAGGGCAATCTCAGCCTCTGTCTCCAAAGCACTGGAATTACAGACATGAGGTACCATGTGCAACTGAAAGATATTTAAAAGTCTAATTTTTATTCTTACTTTTTGTTGTGCTGGAAATGCAACCTGAGGCCCCATGTGTGCTAGGCTGGTGTTCCACCGCTGAGCTGTGCTCCTAGCCCTAATGTCTGGTTTTTAAGTAGACATGAACTGTGAGCAGTGTTTTCTATTTTTAAATTTTTATTTGTTATTGTGTATTGTATATGCATGCATNCTTGTGTGTGCATGCCACTGCTCACATGTGGANATTAAAGTACAGCCTTTGGAAGCCTTGTCTTAAGGTTTCTGTTGCTGTGAAGAGACACCATGACCACAGCAACTCTTACAAAAGACAGCATTTAATTGAGGTGGCAGCTTACAGTTTCAGAAGTTTAGTCCATCATCATCATGGCGGGAAGCATGATGTCCTGCAGGCAGACATGGTGCTGGCTACATCTTGATCAGAAGGTAACAAGAAGTAGACTAAAATACTGGGCGGTATCTTGAGCATATATGAGACCTCAAAGCCCGCCTCCACAGTGACANACTTCCTCCAACAAGACCATACCTACTCCAGCAAGGCCACACCTCCTAATACTGCCACTCCCTTCTGGGGCCATTTTCTTTCAAACCACCACAAGGCTGTTCTTGTTCCACTGTGTGTTTCAAGAATCTAATTCATATTGTCAGGCTGGCACAGCAAGTGCTTTTTTACCCACTGTACCATCTTGCCAACCCTATGACTAGCATCATTTCCTAGTTGACCATATGGAATTTTTTTTTTTGGCTTGGCTTGGCTTAAGTAGTTTTGCAGTTTTCCCTGTCCTCTGTCTGCACAAGAGAACCTGTTTTCACTTCTGCATAGCCAGGCAGGTGCTTATGCAACTCCATACTGTTTATCCAAATGCTTCATGCTTTTGTTCTGGGCCTTGTTTTCCTCACCAGGCTGTGAGACTTGGTAGCCTGTCTATAGTGGTTCACAAAGAACACCAACTTATTCATGTTACTCTCTGGAACACGTGTTCCATAGTTTAAACATCTGCTGAAGAATTCCACTTATTTCTGGGCTTCAGCTATGCTGATCAGTCAGGTGTGAGTGAATACCATTTTCTAAGTGTGCAGGTATGTTTGTAGGCTAGGCACTGAAAGGTTTAGCAGGCTGGAGAGTATGCAGTGTTTTGAAACGCAGCAGTGGGGGCTGGCCCAGCGCCTTGTGCATGATGGCTGATACTGAGCTGCAGTCTCAGCCACCACATTTCTAATCTTGTTAGTTGCTGCCAGTCACCCTGAGGGGAGCTTTTTGCAGTTGTCCTTCTATAAGCAGAGGGACAGAGTGGCTGCATCCCTGTAGCCTGACCATCAGTGGAATCCTTTACTTTGAAATCCTGGTGTGGGGATATTTGGGGTTGAGAGACCCACTGTACCCTCCTTATGAACTGCTTCTGCCTGGTTTTCCACTTTTTCCTTCCAGTTTTCATGAACTCCATATTGAAGATGACGAGCTTCGTGTGTATTTGTCATTTACCTTTTACTTTTATTTAGAATAACTCTGTCCACGAAGTTCTGTGTAGTCCAGTTCTCAGTCTTTTGTTTCCTGGCTGCTGGACTTTGATTTCTATAAAGAACTTCTGCCCAAGTATTATAAAACAGTTTGCTCATAGAACGTTCATGGTTTCATCTTTCACGTTCATATCCTTGACAGCTTAGACTTTCTTTTAATTTTGGAAATTTGAACCAGTGTATAAAAGTTGTATATATTTACGGAGGGCCATGCGATGTATTGCTGCCACATGGAATTGATTCTGGCATAGTATATAAAATCTGGTGCTAACTCTTACAGACACTAATTGTTTTAATGCCTTTTGTGACACTCTCTCTCTCACCTGGTACAGCTGATGGAGTTGCCACTCTGTTTGAGTCTAGCTCTGACCTCCTGCCCCACTTCAGCAGCTAGTTACTAGCCGCCACAGCTGTATCTTCAAACACGGTGGTCCCTTCGCAGAGTTTTTCTGACTTTATTTTCCATATGCATTTTAGTAGCAAGTTACCCCATACCAAATGACAACTAAAATGCCGACTTTTAAGAAATATCCCTGCATCCATTGCAGAAATTGCCAAGGTGGATTCTGAGGTTGCGTAGTAGTCTCCCTTTTGCATCTGGATGATGTGCTCACGTGCGTGCATGCGTGCNTGTGTGGTGTTTTCATCACTTTTCAGCCTCTTGGCTAAGATCAAGTGTAGGAATATGATGCAATCAGTGACATTGGTTCCCACAATAGCAACAGCAGGCCAGAGTGCCATGAGGTAGGGCCAGGGGCTAGAGCAGCAGCTGTAGCCAGCGGTTCCTCCCGCTGTTGTGTGCCACCCATTTGCTCAGGCATACACCTCCCTGGGGCCCCTTGGTCCACAGGTGATAAAGGCATATCTCTCACCAGCACCACTGTGCAGCAGGCATGTGTCCTCCAGTTCTCTCACATACCCCTCACAGTGACTAAGAAAGAGGTAAGATGACAACTGAAGGCATCAGTGGCCGTNTGGGGGTGGGGAAGACAGTTTCCTCGCTGTANGCATCNNTCCTGATGCGGACAGAGTCCTGGGTCCTAGCTGTGACTCTGGCTCTGCCACTAGCCAGCTCCTCTTGGAGTGTCTACTTCTCACCTGTTCTGTGGGTGAGGGAGACAAGTCATCGGCTGATGAGTTCTCNTGGCCACTAGCAAACAAATGGTACCCTTAAGGAATTCGGAACGTCCACCCACCAGTCAGAGACACTCCTTCCTAGCCCAGTGAGGCTGTGTACCGGAATTTTCTTGGAGGTCTCCAGTTGAGCATCCCAAATATTTAGCTGTCTGCTGAGCTTTGCTAGGAGGGCAAGCAGGCCTTCCTGGAGTGAAGACTACCTCAAGGCATTCTTGAGATTGAAGCTAGAAATGGCCCCAAGCCAGTGACCACAGATCAGAGCTGTTTACTGAAGAATGACAGCCCACTCTGGTGTGGAGTAGCCAAGACTGAGAGTCTGTGAGGTGTAGGATCTCTTCAAAGGCATCTGATTGTTCTGCCCTGCCTCCCTAACCCCCACATAGATTCCTTGTGCCTACAGAGGGCTGTTCATGTAATCTGGGATACTGCATAAGGTTGATGATCTGCTTTTGCAAGGTCTCCTGGTCAGAGGGGCATCATCCCCAGGCCCTCTCTTCTCTCTCCACAATAAGAGAGCAAAGTAGGCTTCCAGTTGGATGCTGTGGCTTGGGCAGTAAACCTAAACNAAAATCAAGCAGGAGGTTGCTTTTTCCCCTCCCAGCACACATAGGGTGGAGGTGGGGGGGCAGCAGAAAANGTCTCTAAAAACACTTGCTTTTCTGAGAGGTCCACACAAAGCAGAAAGCGCTGTGGTTTGTGCAGGTGCTGCTGCAACCTGGAGACGCCCACTCAGCTGGTGGGGAGGAGTGAGTGGCAGTGAAGCTTAGCTATCTGGGTGGTGCTAGGTAATGGGAGCATGCCCTTTGGACTGGAGGATCCAGCAGTAGCAGCCCAGGACTGAGCTCAGACTCTGAGCTGGAACGCTTTGAGAAGCCCACAGCACTTGTACACCTCTGGTGCGGGACAGTGTGTGCCCAGTCCCTGCGAGGGCTTTGGCGGGAGGAGAGCTGCGGTGGCTTCCCCTCCTCCGGCCGGCCTCACAGAGAACACGCTGTTCCCGCCCAGGCCTGCGGCTTGGGCAAGAGCGTGTGGGACGTTGTGTTCCCTGATAAGATGAGGCAATCACGCTCAGCCCGCGCCATGCGCTACTTGCTGCTACTAGCGGCCTCGCGGCGGCGCCAGGGAACATTTATGTAACTGTAGTCCTTTAGAGCCAAGTGCCCCTGGCCAATCAGTCCCACCTCCCGCTAAATCCCCAGGACACACTGCATCCCCATGCTCCTCCCAGCTTCACTCTGAAGCCTCCCACAAGGCTTAAGTCCCCCCACCCAGTATGCAGGATCTCTATTCCGTAGCCCCCTCTGGCTTTCACTTGGCCTATAGCTTCTGGCTCTTGTACCTGCCCAGGCACTTCCCCAACCCTGAGACACCAACACAACCTAGCCGTGGCCCAGCCCCCTGCAGTGGTTGGCCTTCCTTCAGTTTCCCTCTCCCTGCTTTCCTGCCCACCCAGTCTGAGTGCCTCAAAGTCAGCCGCCAGCCCCCTTCCTCCCACCCGGTTTGCCTTCACAAAGCCTAATGCCTATNTTACCTCTTAGCTCCGGTCACCTCCCCATACACCTGTATTGGTCATTCAACACCCTGGTCCCTGGTTCCTTTTANTTTCTAAGAATGGGGTCCCCTGAGGGCTTTGGGATTCTTCAAAAAGACCAGCTTTCTGTAGGGACCTGCTTTCTCTAATCCAGCTACCTTCTTGAGATGACCAGTGTCTGTCTTTTTGAGTTAGACTACACCTTATCCTTGGGGGCTGTGTTGTATGCAGGAGGGCAGATGCAGTGGGGAATTTGGGGGCTGTTGTTTAGCCCGTTGCACTCCCTTTGCTGTGATGGGAGGTGGGGTCACCAGCTGTGGTGCTGGCCATGCCTGTATGGTGTGTCCTGTGATAGTTCAGTCCAGCCACTCCACCCTGAGGCCAGTCTCCAGAACAGCGCTTTCACAGTGATGCTGGAGGGTACCTGTAGTCAGCTGAGACCCTTTCATGGCACCATGAGCTAAAGCTGTTGACTACAGTGACATTACCTACCTTTGCTCTTCCTAGAGTACAGTGGAAAATTCCAGGCTATGGGATCATTGATGGCCTCACTCNGGACAGCTGCTGGAACCCGTGCTTGGGTTTTGTTTGTGTTGTGTTTTCTCCTAATATAATAAGTATCAGGGGCTGTCACACACACAAGTAGAAGCTCTTCATAGAGCTCACAGGGAAAGTGCAAGGGATGTGGCCTGCAGTATGGAGTGTGTCTCCCCCAACCCCATCCATCCATCCTCCATTGTATGTACTAGTACCTGCCAGTCTCCTTGGCAGCCTTGGATATCACGACTGGAGGTGGGCATGCAGCTTGAGCCTCTGTGACTTCTGTTCATAGACTTTTCTTTTTTAAATGGGCTGATGGAGGAATAGAGAGCAGGTGGGAGGCCGGCATCTCTTGGGGTGAGGACCGTGTCCTGAAGGTCCTGCCTTAAGCATGTACTCAGTGAAAATGTGAAAAACCCTTCCCACTTTCATCCACAGTGAGAAACTCCAGTGAGAAGTCTCCTCAGATACTGCCCTTATCTGCAGCCCTGGTGTTACCTGGCCCATCTGTAATAGTACCCAACTCATGCTTCTGGGGATACAAGCAGAAAGATCCTGAAAAGGACAGGGATCCAGGGCTATTAGGAAACCAAGTGAATCTCAGTTCAGTGCATTCTGTCTCCACCCTGAACCCAGCTCCCACTCCCCACACCAATCTAAGAAGATGGGGATGGGGATAGCAAATGAGAATAGACATTTTGGACCATGCCAAGCCTGGTACCAGAGCTGGTTGTATACAGCCTGTAGCATCACCATGTGGGCCCTCCTGTGAGAGCAGGACAACATATTTGTTTCCTGTACCTGCTGTAACACAGGACCACAAAGTGGATAGCCAAAAGCGGCTGAAATTTACTTTTCAGATTTNCTGAATGAAACCAGAAGTCTAAGAGCACGATACTGGCAGGGGTGGTTCTTTCTGGAGGCTCCAGGGGAGCACCTGTTTTGTGCTTCTCTCCTCACTTCCAGTGCTGGAGCTGGCAACTGAGAGCTTCCTTCTAGATGGATTGTTCCGGTCTCTTGACACCATCTCCCCATTACTTCCCTTGTAACTTGTGGCTTCATCTCGAGATTTTTACCCTAATTTTATCAACAAANACCTTTCCCCCCTCTTCCAAATTAGGCTACCTCACAGATTCTGGGGGTTAGGGGTTGGCTGTGGAGCTTGTCTGGTGTCTTACCATCAGTATAATGGAGACCAGGTCTGACTGACACCTGTGATGCCAGACCTTCCCAAGGTACTGCTGCTGATTAATAGGCCCTGTGAATGTCCAAGAATAGAATCAGCATATGACATTTTTCACNTTTTTGTTGATAAGAACCCCCCTTCCTCTGGAACCAATTAGTGTATTCAGCATTGCCATTTCTTGGACCGTGGTTGGGTTAGATATTTTTAAAATTGTATTTAATCATTTTTTTAAATTGGAGTGTGGTGATACATGTGAATAACATGTCACATGTGTAAAGATCAGAAGATAACTTTTGGGAATTGATTCTATCCCTCCACTGTGTGGGTCCTGGGGATGGAATGCAGGTCATTCGGCTTGATCAAGCGAACACCTTTACCTGCTTCTCTTGTAAGTCCGCAACACAGAAAAGCTTATAATAAAACTGTGTTCAATTCAGTACTGTTCCCCTGATCTGATTTTAGTTGTCCTGATGGGTATTGTAAAGAACAAAAACAAAAAACTATACATTATGTATGTGTGTGTTATATATAATGTATATACAATATATATTTCTGTTTCTTAATTCCTCAAATTAGCCTGTTTTCATGCTATTAAATTTAATTTACCTCACTCATGGGGTCATGGGATTTGTCTCTGACACTGATTCTGCAGTGTTGAAATCGAGCAGTGGCTTATGTGACTGGTACGATAAAGGTGACCTGCGGAGACCTGCGCTGGGGTTACATTTACTTCTACCTTTCCATGGGATTGTTGGGAAAGATAAGTAATTTTACATAGGAAAACTGGCTAGAGCCTTTGCACTCTTCACTGGTTGCACGCTGATGTTTGAGTGTGNTTTTCATTGGATCGTTGTTGTCTTGTGTCCAGATTGCTCCTATATTTCCTGGAGTTCGTAGTCACCTCTAAAAAATAAGGAAAAGTAATGTGCCTTCCCTGTGTCCTCACGTTTATCTAATACCTTGATCATGCTCTCTGCACAGAATTAACTTTCTTCCTAGGATTATCCCCCGTGGGCCTTCAGTCCCTGCTGTCCCAAGCCTCTGGCTTGCCCTTCACTCCTGCTTTCTTGGCTTCCTCTCTCTCTCTCTGTCTCTCTCTCTCTGTCTCTCTCTCT
>LZPO01055177.1:22437-35393 GCA_001675575.1 Neotoma lepida
GAGTGGCCGCACATGGAGAGAGGAAGAAGAGAGGAGAGGGAGGAAGAGGCGGGATTCTCTTTGCACATGCGCTGTGAAGTCACTTAGCTGGGGGAGTGGCCAGGAATTCCAACAGCATCCATGCCTTTTCAATCTGCACCTGTAAAATTTTAAATATTAATAAAAGAAAGCATTTCAGTTGAAGATGGGTTTTCCTGAAGCCACTTCCTGGTAGACACTGGTTTCTGAGATCAGGACAGATGTATATGCTTGAAGTACCCAGGCACGTTAGCAGCGGTAGACAAGCACTCATCTTAAAATGTGTTGGCACAAGATACTTTGCAGCCGCTTCTCAGTTGGAGTCTTGCCCCAGGACAACGTCGTTCACCTCCTCTGCAATGTCCCCTTATTGTGTAGGAACTTCCGCAGATAGCAGTAACTGCATGGTGAGTCTGCTTCCATAAACAGTGGTGTGGGGAAAAGGGCCTGGATGCTTTAAAAATACCCACAGGAAAAAGAAATGCCCGTCAGTCATGACGTCACTGCTGAGTGCTCTTTCCAAGAGGGAAGCAGCATTGATGACCCACCTCAGGAACTAGGGATCTCCTGGGACCTTGAGGGGCCCCCAGTAGTGGAAAAGAAACAAAACATATCTTCTAAGAAGCCTGAGTTTTACTGATAATTGAAAGTGGAATTCGTTAGTACATGTGACATCCAAGTAGAGCATCCTTTCTGTCNTCCTGGGACAAGGTGAAGAAAGGCCCCTCTGCAGTTTGTGATAGTTTGGTGGAGTGTTACATCTGCCTGTGCCCAGGTCAGGGTAGGGGTGGTGTCTGATTGGGGGTGTGGCAGGCTACCATCATCCCAGGGAGCAGATTCTGCCTGTTTTTTTGTTTTTTTGTTTTTTTTTAAGTATTTATTCTTTGTGTCTTTCACATCAAGCATCTTGATCCCTGTCCCTTTGTATCTGCCCTCTGCCCTTGCATCCCTGTAAAAATAAAATAAATTTAAGAGAAGAAAAAAATCTTGTCATGGAAGCCTATATATAGTATGACACAGTCACACAGTAAACCCTTTTGTCCATCTATCTTTACTTGCAAGTGTTCATTTCAAAGAGTCATTGGTCTGGTTCGAGGCCTCTGGTCTCTGCCACACCATCAATGCTGGGCTCTCACTGGGACTCCTCTTGGATATCCTGTTGTTGCCCTGTGTTGTGGAAATCCTGTAGCTTTTGGTCTGCCCCTTCATGTGCTCCTTCAGATCATAGATGGAGTTGAGGGTGGGCCAACTCATAATCCTGGTTCTGGGGCTGAGTAGTTGCAGGTTTGGTCAGCCCACCAACTCTCGGGTCTTCACCATCAGGGTGAGCTCTCCAGCACTGCCCTGGCTAGTTCACCCTTTGCAGCAATGAGCAAGGGGTGGGGCCAGTCGTACTGCTTTCACACCCTCAGGATTGGCTCTCTCAGGGACCACCAGGGCCAGCTCTACTGTGCTGCCTAGACAAGGTGCAGGGGCCACTCTCCTGAGTGCTGTGGCTGGTGAGGGTCAGGGACAGCTCTCCCATTCTTACAGTTCTCCCACCTGTCACAGGTACAGGTGGCAAGGAGGGGAGAGGCATTTCTTACCCACCCACACCACCATATGGCAGATGAGGGGCTGGGCTGGATCACTCACACTCACATTCTGGGGACTGGTTCACCAGTTCTGTCAATAGGGTCAGCTGTAGACAGATTTTTCTTGTGCCTCCAACTCATAACAACACGGAGACTTATTATTAATTATGAAAGCTCAGCCTATAGTTTAGGCTTGTTCCACTAACTCTTATAACTTAAATTAACCCATTTCTATTCAGCTATGTGTTGCCACGTGACTTGAGGTTTTCACCTCTCCCTCTGCGGCCAGCTATCAACCTGTTTCTTCTTCCTAGAGCTCTCACTGTCCAGAAGTCCCACCTATACCTCCTGTCAGCTCTGCTGTGCTGCCTAGGTAAGGTGCAGGGTCCACTGTCCTGAGTGCTGCAGCTGGCAAGGGGGAGGGTCAGCTCACTCCCCAACCACAGGTGGCAGGGGTAAGGGGGGAGGGCATCTTTTCCTTGCCCTCACCACCGCATGGCAGACAAGAGGGGTGTGGCCATCTATCCCACTTGCACACCCTCAGGGCCAGCTCACCTGTGCTTCTGACAATAGAGTCAGCTCTACTGTGCTGCCAGGTGAGGAGTAGGGCTTGCTTTCCTGAGTGCTGCAGCTGGTAAGGGGAAGGGTCTGCTCCTTCGTCTGTTGCAGGTGGCAAGGGGCAACGGGTAAGGGGCGACTTCTCTCCCTTGCCCANGCCACTGCATGACAGATGAGTAGTGTGGACAGCTCTCCCTTTCTCACAACTTTGGGGCTGGCTCAACCACACCTCCACCAACAGGGTTGGCTCTACTGTGCTGACCAGGTGAGGTGTAGGGCCTGCTCTCCCGAGTACTGCAGCTAGTGAGGTGCAGGGCCTGCTCTCCCGAGTACTGCAGCTGGTGAGGGGCAGGGCCTGCTCTCCTGAGTGCTGCAGCTGGTGAGGGGCAGGAGCAGCCCTCCTACCTACGTCAGGCATGGGGGGGAACACATCTCTTCCCCACCCATATGGCAGATGAGTGGGACCAGATCTCTCTTGCCCAGACAAGATGCAGGGCCTGCCTTCCTGAGTTGCAGCTGGTAAAGGGGAGAGTCAGTTCCCTCAACAGCTGGAGGCTGTAGGGGCAAGGAGGACATCTTTCCCTGGCCCCCACCACCACACCACAGNTGGAAGGAGGCACTAGTAGCTATGTCCCCTCACACCCTCAAGGCTGGCTCACCCATGCCCCTGTCTATAGGATCAACTCTACTGTGCTGCGCAGGCGAGGTGCAGGGCCTGTTCTCCCTAGTGCTGCAGCTGGTGAGGAGTTGAGAATCTGCCTCTTTAAGGAGGCCTCTGCTGTTGGGAATGTGGTGTCANGGTGAGGGTTAGCTATAAAGAAGAGATTNGTTTTGGCTCAGCCCTTCCTGCAGACGCAAGCAAAGTCTACTGCCCACATCTGATCGCCTTTCTCCTGGCACATACCACAAGGCACATATATAACCTTGGGATTCTTTATTTTTAATGAATCAACTAGTCAGTTATGGGGGCTTCACCCTGATATCTTACGCTTAGCCACCTCCCAAATACCACACTCTAAACATCATAGTTGAGTTGAGTTTCCACCTTTTTACTGTGCACCATGGTTAAATTTGAGCATGACTTTCTGTTAGGAATGAGCCATAGGCAAACCACAGTACCGCCCTTGGTACCAGCCTGCAGACGGTGAGCACCCCATTGCTGGAGGCATTCAAACAGATGGTAAAACACTGCTTGGCAGGAACACCACAGAGAAAGCTGTGTTCTAGAAGAGTAGCTAAGCATGCACAAGATGGGTTGTTCTGCTTCTAGGCGACTCCCAGGCCATGATCATGCAGACTCTTGGAAACACTCTGTTCACTTGCAGAGAACCTTATATCACAGGTTAGGTATGTGATTTGTACTGAGGATACAGAGGACTCAACCTCTCCAATCAAATCTTATACGTCCCACGATAGAACACTTACTGTGAGCAACACTCCCGAGGTCTGCTACGTGCAAAGCCGTGTGATCAGGTAAAGACCCAACTTCTGACAGCNGCATNGTATCTGCCTGACTGTCCTGCACCAACAAGGGTGAAGGACTTTGACTCCACAGCCATAGTATAAAGGCTAGGCCGGTTTTGACAGCTGGTAGTACTGAAAGGGCTCATCCTGGACTCATTCCCTGTAACTACTGCTTTAATAAGCTTCCCCAGACAGCAACTGAAGGCAACACACATTGAATTTTTTTTTCTTTTAAAAGCTTTGAGGGTCAAAAGCCCAAATTGAGTTGTAGTCAAGGTGTCAGCATGACTGGTTCCTTCTGAAGGCTTTTAGAGTCCAAGTCCATTCCTTGACTTGTGACCCCATGGTCTCTTCCAAGCCATCACGCATCAGGGGAGAGTCATCTCTCCTCTGGTATCTCCTGCCTCTGTGATTGTGTCTGACTTACCTAGTAATCCAGGCCCATCTCTCCACCTATCAGCCTGCATGCCCTTTCTGCAGTAGTAGCCAAGTTGCAGTTAAGGAACAGAAGGGGTGGGAAGGCCCCAGTTCCCACACNGTCCCTAGAACTGGGTATTTCTTTACTCTGTGTGGGCTTCATGGTTTTTACTTCACCTTTGATTCTGAATTGCTCCTGGAAAATGGTCACCATCCTGACCCTCCATCCCTGCAAGTATGCCCAGCCTTGGTCAAAGCAGTGACCATGCAGCCCTGGACAGGGCTTGGGTCTCAGTGCTGAGACTAGTCTGCGCTTCCCATCTTGAACACACTGAACATGACTTGTGCAGCCACAGTGAGCCTGGTCTGGATTTTGTTCCCTCCTGGGAAGCAGGCTTGGGCTGTGGTCTGTGGAGGGTGAAGTTCATAGTGAGGCAGCAGAGGCCAGGAGCCAAGTCAGCAGAGCAGGGCCTTGTGCCAAGTCTTCAGGCCCCTCGGGGTCTGGCCTGTATCCCCAGACACTTTTGGGAAACAGGTTGCAGCCCTGAAGGGTTGTCTCAGTGTAGATGAAGACCAAGACTGAACTAGGCTGAGGGGTTGTCGGGCTCACACTACATCACCTGCCTAGATGCCTGGAGCAGCACCTAGCTCAGCTCCCCCACTTCCCACTGCACATCCACACACACAGGCCAGGTGCTACTCAGTGAGCACCCTCAGCAGGAGGCATGAGTAGTTCTGATCCACATCACAGAAAAGATAAGCCCAGAGAGGTAAAGTGCCTTCCCAAGGTTGCACCCCTGACAAGAGGCTAGAGATCCGTTGCTTTGAGCTCTTGAGTTAAGAGTTATATAACCTATCTGGGGTTGCTCCTGCCCAGTTGTTGATAACATAAGGCTGTTCCCCCACCCCACGACACAGAGCTCAATACTTGGGTCTTTCCTGGCTACTTTTTTCCAGGGCCTAAACTACAGCCAGTGGTGAGCCTCCACCCGATAACTGCCACGTCCTCTAAGATGAAGTACTACTGTCTCTAGGGACCCAGGGCTAGGCACAGTGTGGTAAGGCCCTCCATAAAGTCAAGCAACAATGACTTCCCCACCCAGGGGTCTGCATTAATCTACTCAGTCCTCCTGGAACCAGAGTTCAGAGGACACAGGACACTGACATCGTTGGCAAACTCCAAGTCCTCTTTTTTAAGGAAAGTGTTTAACAACTCGTAACTATGCATAGTGTGCCGTGGCCCTGCATTGTGTTGCATGCTGTGTATGACCACAGCATACACACTGCAAACATTTGTCGTTTCTTTGTAATGAGAACATTCAAAACTCTTCCGGCCTACATTATTGTTTGACTTAGACACCCTGCCATGCAACTGAACACCTGACCTGGTCTCTGATGACCACTATTCTGCTCCCAGTTTCTGCATCAGACTCCCCATGTGAGTGAGGACATGGGGCACTTGTTTTCCTGTGCCTGGCTTGTTCCATTTAATGCACTGTCCCTCTGTTCATGATGTTGCTATCAGCAGGGTTAAATAAATATGTTTTCGTGGCTGAATAGCATTGTGCGGTGTGTGTGACATGTTTTCCGTATCCACTCCTCAGTTTGTGGTCCTCCTATCATGTTCATTCCCAACCACTGAGAACAGCACTGCAGTAATCGCAGACATGTATGCATCTCCCCAACACAGTGAGTTCACTTCCTTTGGACATACACCCAGCANTGAGATTGACAGCTCACAAGGCAATTCTATTTTCCGTGTTTCAAGGTTTCCACAATGTTTGTGCTGGTTTACATTCATTCCCATTGCCTGAACAAATCAAGAAAAGGGGTCTCTTTCCACAGCATCCCCACCAACACTGGTTTTGTCTTTTTTGTTGTTGTTTTGTGAGACAGTGTCTAGTTAGCCTAGGCTGACCTAAAATTCTCAATTTTCCTGCCTCAGCCTCTTGAGTGCCAGGAATACAGGCGTGTGCTACCATGTCCTGGAACTCCCTTTGTAGACCAGGATGGCCTTGACCTCACAGAGATCCGCCTGCCTCTGCCTCCCAAGTGCTGGGATTAAAGGCGTGTGCCACCACCGCCTCGCTTGGTTTGGGTGTTTGATAATGTCAGTCATTCTTTACAACTGAGTCTTAATGTCCTCCATTCCCTGCCTTCCCAGTTGGGGCACGACTTGCTTGTGTGTTCTCCAGAAGCACCAGGTGAGAGAATCTATAGTATTTGTCAACATGGCCTTTGTGATCAGCTGTCCCCTTGAATCCCCTGAAAGGAGCCACCATCACAGACACCATGGAGGCAAGGTTGTTGATTGACTGTTGTTAATGCTTAGGTCAATCCGTGTTTATTCTAGTAAACAGAATAAACACCTCTTGTCTGTGTCCTCATCTTTTCTCTTTANCCACACATACCTCAGAGGGTTCTCCAAGATCAGTTCCTGGACTGTAGCACCTGACACTGTCTGAATGGGAAGACGGCTTTGTTCCTCCGCTCAAAAGCCTCTTCCCCATCTTGGGCCAGTGAGTTTCCTATCCAGTGAGCTCCACTGTGGCAGGAGCAGGTGGCAGTTAATGGAATCATAAATCTCAGATCCAGGCAGGTAATGCCTCTGCAGTGGGGATGAAGGGCAAGGAGAGCCGCTCGTGCGTGCGCTCGCACACACACACACACACACACACACACACCTGTCTCTTATACACATCTAGATGTGTATAAGAGACAGGTATGAACTCATCCTTCCCTCACACGTACATCTGTGAATGTAGCAGATGCTAAATTATGAAATATAAAAAAGAGAAACAAAGATGTTTAAAAACATCCTTAATGTCTAGGGTGAGGAGTTACCCAGTGAATCACACACAGTATCCAGATTATTTCTAAGGGAATCACATTCTGTAAGAATGTTCTTGGGGATGGGAAGATGACATCGTGGGTAGAGTGCTAGTTGTGTGAGCACAAGGCCCTGGACTTAGATCCCCATCAGTCCTGTAAAAAGGTGGGTATGGGTATATATGCCCAGCTAGATGGGCCCAATCAGTGAGTGCTAGGTTCATCCAGAGACCCTGCCTCAAATAAGGTAGAGAGTGAAGCCAACATCCAGCATCAATGTCTGGCTTCCCATGTACATACAAACAAAAACACATTTTTTTGTTTGTGTGTTTTTCAAGACAGGGTCCTCTATGCAGCCTTGGCTGTCCTGGAGCTCGCTCTGTAGACCAGGCTGACCTCAAACAAACACACTTTTTACCTACAGTTATTCAATATTTGTATTACACATTCATAGAAGAAAGGTGCATGGGACACAAACTCAGGTGCTCGTTATTGTTAGGTACCCAAAGACACAGATGGTATTTATCTACTTGCTTTTACTCTCAAAAATTTCAAAACTGCTCAGGTANAGTTTATGTCAGGAAAAGCAACAATGGTACTCTTCTGTCTGAGGCAGAAGCTTGCCAAAGGCCAGCTGGTGACATGTGCCCCACCCCACCTCCAACTACCATCCACCAGCCGCTATGGCCTGCCCTTAGGGAGAACAGGATGGGACTCACCCTAGATACCCCCAACATCCACAGGAGGACAGATGTGCTCCAAGCCTCTTCTNCTTGTCCCCCAGCACAGCAGCATGAAGAGAGGACAAGGGATTGAATGCCCCATCCTCCGAGTTACANCTCAAATTGGCTGTTCCAGGAAATCGAACAGAACTACGTAACACTGGGAGTCACCCAGCCATGCCATCCTCCCTAACAGCTTTGCCTGCTGTGGGCTGANCATTGCCCGCCCCTCTTCAAATGTTGCAACTAAGTCCCTAGGGAAGGAATTAAGTCACCAGGAAGTACTCGTGATTGTACAATGCTCATGATAAGATTGGTACATTCATAAGGAGACAAGAGAGATAATCTCTCCTGGCCATTTGAGGGCACAGGGAGGAAGTCAGCACTCTGCAAGCCTGGAANCCNACCCTCTCCAGACATTGGATCTGGGCCACCTTAATCTTGATCTTCTGGGCCACCAGGTTTGTGAGCAATTAATATTTAAGTTACTGGCGAGTGATGTTTTGTTTTAGCAGCCCAAACTGACCCTAGAGTCTAAACCATGAATATGAAAGCACATGGTGAAGATTAGCTATCAAGTCAGGTGACTCCGAAGGTCCAGGGATTTATCAATGCCACATATTCCATGTAAAGGTTATTAGAAAGGGACATGTCCCCCTCTAGTGTGCTCAATGTGTTTGAGTTTTACAGGATACATACAGGGGTTCTTGTGTGCATTCTGGTCATGCCCAAGATGGTCTGAAGGCCTTCCCTATGATGTGAGGACCACGGGTGTGCAGATGGCAGTGACCAGGCTGTTCCCTGCACAGAGCAGAGCGGTGCTCCAAAGGAGGGATGTTGCCAAGGAGTCTGGCACCCAGATCACTGCTCAGCTTGGACTCAAGCCATTCAGAGACACAGAGTAAAAATAGAATGATCTGGCTCCAGCAGGGAGATGGGGCCTGCTGCTTGCTGGGAAGCCTCTTAACCAGGAGCAGGGTTCATTGATCTGAGCCTAGAGAAGGATGCTGTGGGTGTGGGTTGGGTCACCAATATCTGAAGGTAGGTGATGGGTGCTCGCTGCTCTTCCTTGCTGGCATCAAGCCCTTGGGTAACCAGTGGAGATGGTTTGTTTTCCTCCCTGTATGCACTCGGGAAAAGAACAAATGTGCCATCTATATTTTGTGATGACGGTAAAACTGAGAAAATGCTGGTGGAAATGCTTTAAGATGCCGAACAACAAATGTTTATTTTAGAGTGTTAGTCAAGGCATTCAGAGACTTTGAAGTAATTTGATTATGACCTCCAGTTTTTTTGGGGGGTGGAGGGGGGCAGGGTGAGACAGGATTTCTCTGTGCAACAGCCCTAGCTGTCCTGGAACTCACTCTGTAGACCGGGCTGGCCTCGAACTCACAGAGATCCGCCTGCCTCTGCCTCCTGAGTGCTGGGATTAAAGGTGTGTGCCACCACCGCCCAGCCAACCTCCAGTTTTTAAAATTTGTGAAAGTAACACATAGGAACAAAACCTTAAAAAGTAAGAGCCCCTCCCCAAACTTCATGGTGAAAGCTCTCTCTTTCCTGCCCCACACCACTCCTCCCTACACACTAGTAAGATAAGTCTCTTACAACACCTAAGTATTGTGTTTGTCATTCTCCTTTTTATAAAGGCTTGTTCTTTTTTTTAATTATGTGTGTCTGTGTGGGGGTATGCATGTGAATACAGGAGGCCAGATGTGTTGGATTCCCCTGGAGCTGGAGTTACAGTGAGCTGCCACATGGGTGCTAGGAGCCTACATTGGGTCGTCCCCAAGAACATCAGCAAGATGCTGAACCATCTCTCCAGTCCCACTGTCCTTCCTGATTTGAAAAAAATGAATATGATAAGTAACTCCCGCTCCTCCAGCTTCCCACTCCTGCCCCTGGGGTTCACTGAGGTATCTGCCCTGTGACATTCTGAAGTTACACAATGGTCTTCTCCCTCTTGTTTGCTTCACGCTTGCTGACCACCCTTCCTACCTTTCTTCCCTGCCCTCCTCAGCCACTTGCGTTGGTAAACTTGTCTATACTAAAGGCAGATTTGTGGGTGTGTCCCAGTATGTATGTGTGTGTGTGTGTGTGTGTGTAGATGGGAGGTTGAACCTGGGTGTCCATCCTTGGAAGCTGTACACCTTGTGTTTTGAGACAGAGTCTTTCCCTGGGACCTGGGTCTGGCCACAGATCCCCAGGGATCTGCCTGTCTCCACCACACAGCATCCCCAGCCCTGTGGAGGTGAGCCATCATGCCCACTTTCCCCCCAGCTCCCATAAGGGTGGATTTCAATGGTTCAAAAGGGATGCAGCCCAACTGTGTTACACATTATCGACGGGCTGAGCACTAAAGGTCCCAGGAACATTTCCTTCTTTGTGAGCCTAAGGTGGTCACTACCTCATACCATGTAAGGAAGATATTTCTAACATCAAGAGCAAATTGGAAGCCAAACGTGTTAGCTTGCACCACTAGTCCAAGCTCCTTGGGAGTTCTCTGCCAACTTTGGCAATATAGGGAGACCTGTCTCTAAAGAATAAATAAACAAAATGTGTTGGACAGATGATTCAGCTATTAAGAGCACCCACTGTTCTTCCAGAGGACCTGAGTTCAGTTCTCAGCACTCACTTTGAACAACTCATACAATCTCCTCCAACTTCTGCTCTAAGGAGTACAGCATCATTTTCTGGCCTCTTTGGGCTACTGCACACACACACACACACACACACACACACACACACACACACACACAATTTATATTTAAAATTTTTAAAGGAAATTAGATGACTCCCTTTCCGCCCAGTAGCTGAAAGTCTTGACATTTTGCTTGCTCTTGAGTTGAAGTGTGGTTTTGTTGCAAACATTTTTGTCTCTATAGCTTTGAATCGCTCCTCTTTCTTGTTAGGTTTTTTAAAATTCATTTTATATACCAACCACAATTCCACCTNCCTCCCCTGCTCTCACTCCCACCCATCTCCCTCAACCCACCCCTATTCCACTCCTCAGAAAGGGTAAGGCCTCTCATGGGGAGTCAACAAGACCTGACACATTCAGCTGAGGCAAGACCAAGCCTCTCTCTCCCTCCACCCTTCCACATCAAGGCTGAGCAAGGCATCCCAGCTTATGGAATGGGCTTCAGAAAGCCAGCTCATGTACCAGGGATAGATCCTGGTCCCACTGCCAGGGGTTCCACAAACAGACCAGGCAACAAAACTGTCACCCACATGCAGAGGTCCTAGTTCAGTCCCATGCAGGCTCCCCAGCTGTCCGTCTAGTGTCCTGTGCTCCCACAAGTTCAGGTGTGATTTGTTTTAGTTTATTATTTTTGTTTGAGATCTTAAAAACTGAAAATATCTTTCTTCTGTTGCATACTCAACTGATGGTTTGGCCCAATATAGAAAATGAGGCTTAACATTGCTTCTTGACTATTGCACATCCATTCCTGCAGACAGGAAGACAGATGCCCTGGAGTCCTCAGTCCGTGTGACAAATGTACATTTACCATCTTTGAAATCTGCCAAGCAGTCACTCCCTGTTGCTTTGTGCTCCCACATACCTCTCTCTAAGGTCATTCCTTCACCTGCGTGCCCTGGGCGACCTTTTCCATCCAAGGACCCTCTTCAATCATCATTTCTGCTCATTCCCCTCCCTTCATCTTCTCTCTCAGGAGTTCCTTAGCGGAAGGTGGACTTGCTGAATTCATTCTCTGTGTCTTCTCTCAGGAAGTTTTGACTGTGTTTACTTTCTCCTTTTTCCTGTTTTCCTGAAGCTGAGTCATTTTGCTTTCAAGTCACTTTTATCTTCTGAAACCTGGACCACCTGTGGCATGTCAGTCTGTCGGGTCCTGTCCCATCCTTTCATGACATCCCTGTCCCCAGGAAGTGCCATGGTCCCCACTGTGTGGTACCTTGCTCCTGTTCAAGTCTTACTGGGCTGAAGGACTCCTGTCATGGGCAGAGCCCTTCCCTGGTGCAGGAGGCTGAGGAAGCTGCATTGGCTGTGGGAGCTAAGGGGATGTAGTTGGGTGAGGGTCTGTGGGGGAAGTTATAGACGGCTGTAAAGTAGACTTTAGGAGGCTATGGAGGGCTGAATGGAGCTACCGGGGTGAACTGGGGAGTCTGTGTAGGTAACAGCTCCTGGGCCATCGGAGACAGGGAGCTGTGTGTGTCAGTCTTTGGGGACAATGGGGGTACTTCTCTGTTCAGTCCTTCAGGGACTTCAGGGACTGTCAGAGCCAAAGGAGGGGGAGAGGAAGGGCAGAGGGACCAGGCCAGGAAGCCCTCCTACAGTTTCCCAAGGTTCTTGTAAATTCCTGGAATTCTGAACTGCTTGCCCTTTGGTGTTTTCTGTGGAAACCCNGAAGGCTCGTGACTCATGTCTGGGCTGATAGCGCCTGCTCGGCTGGAAACCCAAGGCAGGGGTCCTCAAGACCTGCTACTCCTCTTAACTGCCTGCACAGTGTCTAGGGCCCCAGGCTAGCTTTCTCATGGGTGAACCCCACTCCCCTCACAGTGGCAGGTTCCCTAGGGCAGTGGTCCCTGGAGATCGTGAACCCTGGCTCCAGCTCCACACATCCTGAGTGCTTCAGGCTGGCTCTTGCTCNCTCTCACTTTGGTTCCCACAGTGTATGCTGCAGCCTCTCGGGAGTAGAGATGGGAATGTCACCGTCCCCACCTTCCTGATTGATCCACCTGGGCAACCAGCACCCTGTTCAAGCACCACTCAAGATTGAAACTGGATGTTTGGGTAACCATAATTGCTGGCGGTGTCCTGTAAGTTATTATTGGGGTTGAGGTGGGGGCTGGTCAGAGAACAACTGTGGGTCTGGGAGGATGGAACTCAGAAGTCTTGGGAGCAGGAACCTTTACCCCAAGTCTCTGGAGTTCTGCACTTTTAAGTTTTAGGCATCGGTATAGACTACCCACGAGAGAGACCGGAGACCCCACCTCTTCATTAGGGAGAGGACTGAGGCTCCGTCCCTCTGGTCTGCCTTAACTGCCCCACCCCTCATGACTTGGCCAGCCTGTCCCTGAGCCTACCCCCATCAGTCCTTGTAACCATTCCCTCCAGGGTCCTCATTCCCTGACCACATACCCTGTCCTCCAGGTCTACAGGTGGCCCTGGGATGAGTCCCTTCCTGTGTTTCAGAGTCTCCCGAGGCTACTGCAGCTCTGTCTTCTCTTCCAGGACAGATTCAGGAAGATGATTTGTTCCAGGGCCTCAAAGGGAGTGGTCCCAGGAGGTTACATTTTGGAAACTCCGGAGTCTGTCCTTGTTTCAAAGTAAGGGACTCCAGGCCCTGAATGTAGGTGTAAGCCCTTCCCCACTAGATACTTCCTGTTCCTCATAGCTCTGAGTGTGTGGTGTGTG
>LZPO01055177.1:79508-94804 GCA_001675575.1 Neotoma lepida
AAGAGCTACCCTTCAGCCATTGACTCATATCATCCCTCTCATTGCTGCTCTGAGATCCTGGATCTCAACCATGAATCCCTTCTCATGATNCTTGATAGCCCATTCTCACAGACTGCAGATTGGTTCATATGACAGTTCCCACAAAAAGCCCCCCTAGCTGAATATGCCATTATCCAAGGACATCTCACTCCCCCACCTCACACACTGTCTTGAAGGCCAAGTCCCTTCCTCTCTACACCACCTTTCCNTAGCCAGAACTGATAGCTCTCACAAGGGCCCTCACCCTGGCCAAAGATAAATAGGTTAACATCTATACTGACTCCAAGTATACCTAACATGATCCTCTCCACCATCCTAATCAGGAGATAGAGGGGATTCCTAACACAAAGGAGAACACCCATTANCTATGCTACCCACATACAGAAACTCCTAGAAGCAGCGCTGCTACCCGCCACAGCCTCAAAAGTGCACTGTAGGGGACACAGACAGGACAGATAATATAGCTCCCTGCAGAANAGTATAGTGGGTAGACTGGATCNCTATGGAAGCTGCTCTCCCACACTGTGAGAGAGCCTCTCAAGAGGCAGAAAGAACCAGAAGCCCAAANGCCATACTTTACCACACTACCATGGTAACACACACATTAAGCCCAAGTCCCTTTCTCTCTTCCNAAAGTTCTCACCTACCTGCACTCCCTATNGCATCCAGCTAGTCAGACTCTGCTCACGTTCCTCACACAGTCTTTCCAGTCCGGCAGGAGGATAAGGCTTTTCTTCACACCTGTGACAATTGCTTGCGTGTTAACCTCCAATCTAACCTTGGGCAGCCACCTCTCCCCATTCACCAGCTGAGAGAAGGCTTCCACTTGCCTCAGACCGGCAAACTAACTTCACACATATGCCTCCAGTAAAGAGACACAATGTCTCTTGGTTCTAAACAACACTTTCTGGTGATGGGTGAAGGCTTTTCCTACCTCAAACAAAAGGGCCTCCGCCCTCGCCTCGTTCCTTCTCTATGAAATTACTCCTTGAGTTGGCCTCCCAACCTCTTTCCAGGTCAGCAATGGTCCAGAACTGACTTCAGTTCTCACTCAACATCTCACTTCTTTTCTTAACACACCCTGGAAGTTCCACAACCCTTACCATCCACAGTCCTCTGGGAAGGTGGAACAATCTACCTGCACCTTTAAAGAAACTATGACCAAACTCTCCCTAGAACTAAAATTAGACTGGGTGAAATGTCTTCCTCTAGGCCTTTGAGAATCCCCCCTCACCAGGTGGTGTGGGCACATGCCTTTAATCCCAGCACTCAGGAGGCAGAGGCTGGTGGATCTCTGAGTTAGAGGCCAGCCTGGTCTACAGAGTGAGTTCCAGGACAGCCAGGACTGCACAGAGACCTGCACACCCCAGCCCCTTCAAGGTCTTGCAGAGTAGCCCTATTCTACATTTGACATTTATCCCTCAGACTCCCCAAAGACATCATCTCAACTCCTGTTCCTTCTCAGGCAGCAGCTATGGAACAGAAACTCACCTCCTCTTCTCCCTAGCCCTCTTTCCCACTGAGGAGGGAGACACAGCCCTCCAGATAGGAGATCTGGTTTACCTGGCAGAGGCCCCCACTCCATCCTAGGCCCCAAATGGACAGGCCTCCATAGGATTATTCTCCTGACTCCCCCAACCACTAAACTAGAAAACTTCCCATCCTGGATACATCTCTCCCATCTTAAAAGACCTGCCCCCTCATACAGAGCACTCCCAGCTGGACTCACATCGCTAAACCCCATTAAGCTCCCCTCTTCCCCTGAGCAGCCAGATGGAACAGCCCCCAGTGCGCGCTCCCTCCCTTCCACCCCTTCCTCAAGGACCTCCAGAATGGCTTTGGTTGATGCTGGCACCTGTCGGGAACGGAACTATCTCTTAGATGCCCTGAGGCATTGTGACTCTGAGGAACGTTTCATCCATCACATTCCAGACCAAATCCAGTTTTTCTCCATCTGCCTAAATTTCCTCCTCCCCTTTCTTCAGTGATGTTCTGCAACCCCTGGATCTTACCGTCTAACTGTTGGGTTGCTTTCCTTCTCTTGGTGGGCCTGCTGTCTCTCACACCCAACCACTGGCGCTGGGGAGAGAAACTCCTTCCGGCCCTCTTACCGAATGATTGTTACAACGTTAGGGGTAATTTGGGCCACCCCTTCTTCAATCCCCTCTCAATTATAAAATGCTTTGTCCTTTACTCTCAGCCCTTGCTTTGACGGTACACCCCTCCAAACCTTTGCTCAAGTATTTTAAACATNTTTAAAATTTGTGTAATTTATTTATGTTTGTGAGAGCTCTGTCTGCATGTATGCCTGCATGCCAGAAGAAGGCATCAGGTCCAGTTATAGATGGTTGTGAGGCACCATGTGGGTGCTGGGAATTGAACTCAGGACCTCTGGAAGAGCAGCCAATACNCTTAATCCTTGAGCCATCTCTCCATCTGGTCTCTCAAATCTTAAATGGGAGGTCGCTTTGTTTTGGAATCCCAGGTAACAAAATTCCCTGGGACTGGAGAGGAAACCATGGCTTTTGAATGGTTTAATAGGACAACTTCCATGCAGGAAGGCCCATTTAGTGTCTTTCAGATGGTGTTATGACTCGTTGGTAACAACATAGAACATAATTGTACAGGTCACTGAATCCTGTTGACTCCTTGTCAACAGAAACAAGCCACATTGTAGCTATGTAAGATCCAAGGCCTGATGCTGGCTACTTCGGAAATCTGCTATAGTCCTTTCTACAGTANGGGTTTTGTGCTAATTTTGCCATTCCTGGTGTCTGGTCTGGGACTCCTACCTCCAATGATTACATCAAATCAGTAACCATAATGCCCTGGACATCCAGAGGGACACAGACCAGAAAAAAAAGGAATAGTATGGATAACCAAGCTAAAAAGCTTATGAACTGGGGGAAATGGATTTTGACCTCAAATGGTTATCTAAAGGCAAAAGGATCACCCTTCAAAGGCCATCCTCTGCCTGGAGGTGAAGGCTGTAGACATCTCTGTCTCTGTTCATACCTTGAATCCATGGAAAGTCTTGACCCCTCCCTCAGTAATAATATCCCCCCTCAGAAAAAAACTAAGCCAGCCAAACCTCAACCAAACCTTCGATCCTAATGCCCTCCTCCTTAAAACGCTTACCCTCATAAATGGTAGCCACAAAATGCTCTTTAAAATTAAACCTGATCTAGAAAAAGACTGTTGAATCTGCTTGAGAGCAAGACAAGNTACGTACGTGTGCATAGGCTTAACTAAAATCTGTTTAACCAACAACTCCATGTCCCAGGCCTGCCTCTTGGCCCTGCCTATACAAGCCAACTGTGTGGGACCGCATGCCAACTGCACACCAGGCTAATCTCCAACTCAAGGGCTCCCTTACTGGCACCTATTTTGCATATCCCAATGGCCTCTTCTCCTGCTACCCCATCAATTACCCCATGTGCCAAGTTGCATACTTAGTTCCAGATCTTACAGTCATCCGTGGGAAGAAAATAAAGCACCAGTCCACCCCTATTTGAATCAAAGGGGATGAAATATTACTTCCACTGCTGTTAGGAGTAACCATGGCAGAGGCTGGGGGCCTGGGAGGAAGGGCCATTGGATTCCAACAAGTCCAACACAGCCAACTTTCTTAACAAATCAAGGCTGTTCTGACACTGGTACAGAATGGNATTGAAGACCTCTGGACCCAGCTGGACTCCCTCACAGCCATGGTATTATTAAAAAAGGGAGGGGTTAGATCTCATTATGGCAGAAAAGGGAGGAATCTGTGCTATGCTAGGGGAAGGATATTGCTTCTGCAAGAATTTATCAGGTATCTAAGGGAGAATGCCAGACAGTGAAAAGAAAGAAAGAAAGAACAGAATCATGAGCCAGACCCCACCCCC
Source organism: Neotoma lepida (assembly GCA_001675575.1). NCBI lineage: Eukaryota > Metazoa > Chordata > Mammalia > Rodentia > Cricetidae > Neotoma > Neotoma lepida. Next base: position 83,432 of record LZPO01055177.1, read on the forward strand.
ACTGCACACANCCAGAAGGACAGAGTTCTGGAGCACTTAGAGAACATGGATAACCTCCTTCTTTGGGTCCTTTATTATGATAGTTTTAACTCTAATTTTGGTCCTTGTGTTTTACAATTCCTTTCCAATTTGTTGCAGAAAGAGTATAATCCCTTATCCACTCAACTATCAGTCAACTTTTCCTAACTGTGGACTACCAACCCCTCATAATCCTAGAACTAGATAAGCCCAAAAAACCAATACTGAGATATATCTAAAGTCAAAAGACCCTGAAAACCTCACCCTTTTCCTTTCCCTTACAGTGATCTCTTCAGCATGGAGCAGTTAAGAGAGAATTGATTGCCTGCTCCCCACTTCCTTCTGTGCTTCAGGGTCTGAAATGATAGAGCGCCTCTGCTGTAAAAACAGGATCCCCGTGAGATTACAGCTGACTTCNCTCAACCTTATTGGTCAGCCACAGCCCAGAGAAGAATGTTTGCTGATGGAGCCTATCTCCCAAGACAGTCTGTCTTGCCTGAGCAGATACCCCCAGGAAGAAAAGACCAAGACCTACCCTAGGAACTGCATCAACTTCCTTATTCCCAAGCCCCTCACTTGTCTGTATACAGAGGCCTAGCTAGAGTTTACCCCTTGAAGAACCTTCATTCCTGGAGGAGAGTGCCTGACCATTGCTGTTTGAAATACACAGTGCCATCCACTGAGGTCAGACTCTGGTTTCTTTCTGCCTTCTGTCTCTTTGCTCTGTACTCTTAGGATGGAGATCTAACAGCTATGACACCTGGGATGTCAGTCACTCTAGGGCAGGCCCCATACCCAGGANTAGTTGAACAACACAAACAGGACTTGATTTTTCTTTTTATTTTAAGAAAGAGAGAGAGGGGGAGAGAGAGAAAAGAAGGAGGAGAGAGACAGAGAAACCATAAAGATGGGTGGGTAAGGAGGGAGGAAGGATGTGTGAGGAGTTGGGGAAGGGGACTAATATGATCAAAATATATTGTACAAAATTCTCAAAGAATTAATAAAAGACATTATTATTATTATCTTGACATTTTTCTTGTATTTTTGAGATTATAATATAATTATGTCATTTTCCCCCTTCCCTTTTCTTCCCCAAATCCCTCCCATATACCCTTCCTTATTTTCTTTAAAATTCATGGCCTCAATTTTTATTAATTATTTGTTAATAATTAGGAATATCTATATTCCCTAATACAACATACTCAGTCTGCATAATGATACTTGTATGCATGTTTTCAAGGCTGATCATTTGGTATTGGATAATCAATTGGGTGCCCTTCCCTGGGAAGGACTAGTTCTCCCATTCTCAGCATTCCTTAGTTGCCCATAGTTCTTTGTGTAGGTTGAGGCCTTGTGGGCTTTGCCCTGTCCGTGTTGGCATATCCACTGTTCTTGATCTTGTTTAGTCTTGTTGGTGAGACTTTATGGGGGTAGCNTCTGATATTACTAGGAGAAACAGTCTCACATCAAAGTCCTTGGTCCTCTGACTCTTATAATCTTTCTGCCACCTCTTCTGAAATGTTTCCTAAGCCTTAGGGACTGGGGTTGCTTTGTAGATGTATCCATTGGTACTGGGCTACTGNGGTAGTTTGAATGTACTTGGCCCCCCATAAGCTAATAGGGAGTGTGTGGGAGCCCATTTTCAGGTTCCTTGTGGTTTTACCCAGCAGGTCTGCATAGAGAGGATGATGGGACCATGGGCCTGAGTGCAGGTGTCTGAGATGGTCTGCANGTGGCTTTGCTGGGGGAAGGTCTTTTGCTCTACCCCTTAGCTTTTCTATCAATACCCTGGGGCAGAGACAGTCGGGGCTGGTGAAATAGGTTCTAGGCCCTCTCGAGGCTATCCTTTATTTCTATCTTTTCTCCACAATCTAAAATCCTTCCATCTAATATTTCCTGCTACTCACACCCAAGAAAACTCTAGGGAACTGTGGGGTTGGTGGGTAGCCGCCCCACAGGAGTGGCACTATTAGGAGGTGTGGATTTGTTGGAGTGGGAATGGCCTTGTTAGAGGAAGTGTGTCACTGTGGGGGCAGGCTTTGAGGTTTCTTATGCTCAGGATATTGCCCAGTGTCTTTGTCGATTTCCTGTTGCCTGCGAGATATAAGATTCTCAGCTACTTCTCCAGCTCTGTATNTGCCTGCACACCATCATGTCCCACCATGATAATGATGGATTGAACCTCTGAAACCGTAAGCGAGCCACCCCAATTAAATGTGTTCCTTTATAAGAGTTGCTGTGGTCATGGTGCCTCTTCACAGCAATAGAAACCCTAACTAAGACAGCTATGTAACTCTGCATTTTGATTGGNAATAGTCTCCATCTGTTGCAAAGAAAAAGTTTCCTTGAAGAGGGGCAACACTTATCTGTTGGTATAAGAATCAATATTTAATTTAGAGTATAGTTAGGCATTATGCTGGTTTAGTAAAGTGATGGCTGTGGGTTCTCCTCCAAGATCCATGACTTCACTAGCCCTGGGTAGNTGACTAGGTTTCCAGTACCAAGCATGATTTCTCTCTTGTTGAGTGGGTCTTAAGTCCAATTAGAGAGATGTTGGTTACTGCCAATGTATGCATGCCACTGCTGCACNCTCAGGGTTCTATTGCCATGCCTGTCACTGATGTGATTCATAGGCATCACAGCTGGGTAGAGCTCTTGGTTGCTTCCTTTCTTTGGAAGCTTGCAGAGTGCCTTCTGGTACCAGACATTCAAGTCAGTCCCAGCTCAGAGGCCTCTGAGCCCTGTGCCTAGAGTACATNGCGCAATAGGATTTNTCTTCCTCTCAGAGCCAACCAAATGCCCTAGTAATAGCCTGCATGTTTTGAGAGTCTCTTGGACAACTCTGGCTAACAACTCAAAAGAGGGCTTCTCATGTCTGATGTCAGGGGTTTCTTTAGGGGATCTTCGGCTCTTGGAGGAAGCATTGTCAGCTCAGATGAGAAAAAATTGTTTAAACTATATATGTGTATTTATATACCGACTTATGTGTATTATAGGTTTTTTAGGTAAATAGTTAATGATTCTTTATGACTTTTTCAGAGATTCTTACTATTATTTTATCCTCCCTCCTTTTCCTGTACTTATTATCTCTCTCTATCTTCCTAATTAGAGCCCCCTCTATCCTATGTCCCTGATCAGATCACTTGTACCCTGCTGTTCCCCTCTCTACGGCTCCCTCACTCCCTACACCAGCAATGGTCCCTTTTTACAATTTCTCCAGCCTATATGCACCATGTCTGAAGATTTGGNGCTAAGAGTTTTCAATGAGAAAGAGCATGTGATGTTTGTCTTTCTGGGTCTGGGTTACCTCACTCAATAAGAACNTTTCCATTTTCATCCATTTACCTTCAAAGTTCTTGATCTCATTTTTCTTCACAGAAGATGGGATGGAGAGCTGTGAAGTGCTGGGCTCTGGACATGCCATGGCTGTTGCACACATGAACTCAANCAGCAGCTGTGGTTACCTCTAGCAGATCAAGTCATTTAAAAATTCCAATATGGAGGTGGGCAGCCTGAGCCTCCATCTCTAGCTGAAGAATTATTGATAGCTGAAGGTCGTGACAGGTGAGAGAGTCACTTTTCCTTGAGGGGTGACAACTTGCCTGTGCCTTATTGGATAACCTCACTGCCATGCACATGTGGTGTGGGTAGCATTGATTGGACTCAGTGGGTTATAGATCTGAAGAGAGAAATTGAAGATGGAAGAAAGATACATTAGAGAAGGAAGGAGTGGGGGCAGATACAATTAAGATGTATTGTATGCATCTATAAAAATTTCAAAGAGCAAAAGTTAAAAAAATGAATCCAAGGGATTGGAGAGATGGCTCAGCAGTAAAGAGCACTGGCTGCTCTTCTGGAGGACCTGGGTTCAATTCCCAACACCCACATGGCACCTCGCAACTTTCTGTAACTCCAATTCCAGGGGATCCAACACCCTCACACAGACATACATGCAAGCAAAATACCCATGAACATAAAAAAAATAAAACCAAGGTAAACAGCAGAAAGAAAAATAAATATTAGACCAGAAATAAATGGAATACAGAAGGTAAAAACAACAAAGACATTAAACTGAGCTCCTATTTTTGAAAAGTCAACAGAATTGGCAAACGTGTGGTTAGCATAAGAAGGAAAGCAAGAAGATTCAAATAATAACAATCCTAAATAAAAAAGTAGACTAAACTGGTGCACTAGATAGAAATAAAAAAGATGACTAGCTTGGCAGCACATGTCTGTGGCCCAGCGCTTGGGAGATGGAGGCAGGGGGATCAACTCTTGTTGAAGGGCTTGAGGCTAACTTCAGCCTCGTGAGACCCCATCTAAAAGGGGGATTATAGCAGGTGCTCTGAACAATTATGTCAGTATGGGAGAGGATCCTATCATTATGGGTTCCAAGCTCCAGCCTTCCCGTTTGCACAGCACATGCTTAACCCCAGAGCTGGCTCCCCAGCGCCTCCTTTCAGACCCCGTGTTCAGGTCTTTCATCATTTTAGCTTTTCTCTCTTGTATAAGCGAGGAATCACAATTCCTTCTGCATGTGGATATCCAGTGTTCCTGGCTCTGCTCCTCAACGATGCTGCNGTTTCCCACTGTGCAGCTTTGCACCGTTGTCAAACATCAACTGGCCACAGAGATAAAGACTGACTTGAGTGTAGCAGCTGCTTGTAATTCTACCCATTGAAGGCAGGGACATAGCACGCTGGCTAGCAAGAGCAGCCATATTGGTGAGCCGTACTGGTGGGTTTGACTGAGAGGCACTGACTCAGTAAATAATACAGGAGAGTATGGAGGGCGGTTCGTGCCGTTAACTTCTGATCTCCACATACATGTGCACACATATGTCACTTATGCACACCTGTGCCTGCATGCATTCATATATACCTATGAACAACACACACACACACACACACACACACACACACACACAATCACAGTGAAAAAGGACCTGAAACCATAAGGCTCTAGAAGAAAATGGAGTAAAAGTTTTATGATAATATCTTGGGTATGATATTTATGCACGCCAGAGGAAACAATGAACAGTGAAAAGGCAGCATACAAATAGGGAAACAGTATTTGCAAACTACATATCTGAGAAGTGATCAGTATCTGCAACCTATAAAGATTTGCTACACGTCAATAACAACAANGAAATAAATACTAGATTTAAAATGCCTCAAGAATTTGAAGATATATTTCTCCAAAGAACATATACTAATTGTCATCAAGTATGGACAGGTTTTTTTATCCTAATTATCAGGAAGACTCAAATCAAAATCATGAAGAAAAATACCACCTCACATCCTGGTGGTGNTGGCTCACTATCCAAAACCAGAAAACAGGCCTAGAGAACTGGCTCAGTCAGCACACAGATAAAAAGCAAGGGTAGTGATGCTTGTCTGTGACCCCGCCGCTGGGAGCGGGCAGAGATGAGAACTTAAGCTGGTCTACCTGAATTGGGGAGCTCCAGGTTCAGTGAGTGTGTCTCAAACACAGCAACAAAAACAATGTGGAGAGNGGTTATATACAGTAAGAACAATGATCAGGTATTGTCTAAATAAGAAAGAAAGGTTTTAACTCTAACACAACAAAACTATACACAGTAAGAAAAATTATCAAGTAAGGATTANATTCACAATGTCCAGTCCATTTGTATTTGGCAAATTCAGAGAAACNANTCTATTATCTATCCTATCTTGGTGAGTCCAAAATTTTATACCTAATTCACTTTCTATTCTAACTTGTATTACCAATGCAAAATTATCTTTTCAGAACTTAAAACATTTTCTTAGATAAACAATTTAAGCTTTTATGTCTCTCAACCTTATATACCTTATACCTCTTTTGTGAGTTTCTTTTCTGAACTCGGTAACAAGGAAAAATGTAGCTATAACTATCTCATCCTCAACTCCATCAGAGACCTGAGAAGGAAATAATATTACCCGAGTAAACAGGAAGTGCAGAACAAACCAACTATAGAAATGACAGAGACAGCTGGCTGCCTGTACAGTCACCCAAGGTTCCTCTGCAACTTGGGGCATCCATCTTTGGCCTACAGACCTGGAATATCTGACAGACATTCCTGTGAAGCAGGAATTTTGAAGGACTGTTCTACCTTGTCTTGGCAAAGTTTGGCAGTTGCCTTCTTTTGTGTCCTGCTCGCCCAATTTGGAGAGCATACTGTCAGTAGTCGAGGTAAGGGAAGTTTTTTGCCCCGTTGCTAACTTTTGCCATGAGAAAAGCAAACTCCATATGGAGGTTCTTTGATGTCCATCATCCTGTTTTGAAGTAAATTGGTGCTGCCANGAGCGAGCATGTCTAATTGTCATGAAAAGCCTTAGGTTATTAAAACATCTTAAATGCCAAATTCTGTAGGTCCCTGAAGTGTTTGAAGACCACCTGACTATCTAAAATATATCTCTGTTTAACTTTGAAAACATACCTAACATAGATACAANTTTGATTATTATAGATGACTAGCTACTAACCNGTATTTCTTAAGNATACATTACATTTTTAAATGAACTGCATAGGTACAATACTTTAAACATGAGTAGAAACATATATACAGTATAACAAAAATAACCTTAAATTTATATCAATAAACAAAAATGTCTTAAANAAGAGTAGAAACATNTATAGTGTGTTCTAACAAATACAACCTTAAATTTTTATCAATATACAAAAATCNATACCAATGTAAAATATCTGAGATTAATAGTTGCTTTTTAGTTTAAATTAGATTCAATAATCTACCCCTTTATTCTATCCTTTCCATATCCCCCCCTTTTTTTCAGAAAGAGATCCTTAAATACAACNTTCCTTGCTTAGTTTCCTCCCTTATCATGACCAGTAACAATTTGCAACAAACCCCCCTAAATGATGACAAACATTTATAACCCACCAAAAGACCAAAAACTACCCACCCCACATCTTGGGAATGTGGGCATCATATTCTTAAAATTATTTCCTGCTGTTGAGGGGCAGCAGCATTTTTAGGGGACCCTGAGAAAATTGAGATATGGCCAAGTCNTGGGAGAGCTAGCTGTAACATTTGTTGTCCAACCTCTGTGTAATGGGGAAATGTAGACATTATCTGAAGTCTTAGCTGGATAGTCTGTGAGGCTGGACCATCTCAGCTAGCAGCTTTGAAGTTGTTCTGGATGCAGAATTTTGAGGAAACTGCAACAGAGGCATTCTGAGAGGCTAGATCACCTGATTGATACTTGTCTTTATTGGTGTCTGGTCCTTTTTTTCTCCCTGAAAACACCTAAACTTTTAAAGGTAACATATATATCTGTATTAACACAAGTATGAAATGTGTAGTGTTCACAAGTCAGTTAAAGATTTTTGTTCTATATTTGAGCATGTAAAAGGCATCTGTCAACTTTATAAGTCCATTTGGACTATATAACCAAACCTCTATCTATGCCATATGAAAGGATGGCATGTAATAATGTCATGAGGACTCTGTCGCCAACAAGATTTATTGTGTCTCATCCAGTCTCAGAGCTGTTCCCATGTCACTTATACATCACCTGTCCTGTAGTCTTTCTTGGCTTTTCCCCTCAAGTCTGCAGCCAAGATCCCCAGGAGGTCTCCCCTTCAAATCTGGTCTTTATTATTTTTGAAGAGAACTATAACTTTTTGTTTCCTGTGGAAAGAAAGACATCACCTCTCCCCCAATGCACCATATTTTCTGAATTCCATTTTGAAGTTAAGACATCCTTAAAATGTATAGGCTGATTTAATTTAGCAGTTTCCATAATCCAATGTCTCTCAGCAGCTATTGTTTTTTGTACATTAGCATTTAAAAAATTCAAAGTCAACAAAGCACCATACAGGATCCAGGTACCCTGTGTCTTTCCCATCATTATGTGGCTTATTCTTTTTATATTACTTTATTCTTTTAAAAAATAATTTACTATTTTTAAACTATTTTTTCTATGACTGTCTATACCCACTTTCTTTTCTTTCTTTATTATCTAAGCACATTTTAAAACATACTCTATCAGTTCAGAAGATTTTTTTCTGTCTGGACCTGAGAAAACTAAGGTTACTAAGCACCTGCATCTACGCACTTGCAGCGTTCTCAGACATGTGAGCCAAACCTTACACTGCTAAGCGGCTGCTGCATGGCTCTGGCAGCTATCTCTGCCCCTTCAGTTCCATGAAGGCCTAGCCTCATGTCAGCAGTACCAGGCAGGAGCATTTACCATCCTCTAGGAATTTGCTGAGTCCAAGTGGCAAGCATTTCTACCTAGAGCACCAGCTGCTCAAGTGCTCTGCTGCACAGCAGGGCCTCTTGAAAGAACCCTGCCTCTATATGCTGTGAGCAGTGGGCTCTGTGTATGTGCTGCACATAGGATGCCATTTATAGGGAGTCTTTTCCTGTCCCACCAGCCAGCTCCCAAATAATGACACAGAGACATTATTAATTATGAAAGCTTGGCCTTAGCTTAGGCTTGTTTTTAGCTAGCTCTTCTAACTTGAATTAACGCATTTCTATTAATCTACNTTCTGTCACATACCACCCATCCTGCTTCNCCCATGTCTCCTGGTGTCGCCAGCANGCCTCGGTTCATCTCCTACTTCCTTTCTCTCTGCCCGGATGTCCCACCTATATCTCTTACCTAGCCATTGGCTGTTCAGCTCTTTATTAAACCAATCACAGCAAATACATCTTCCCACAGTGTACAAATATCCCACAACACCCTCCCCCCATATGGCCTCTACAGCCATCAAGGGGCAGGGAACTGCACTGTACCTTGCTTGACTGGGCAAGACAGTNGAGCTGGCCCTGGTGGTGTGAGTGTGGGTGAGCCAGACCCAAGGGCCTGAGAACAAGAGAACTGGCCCNCTGCTTACACCAGGCTGCATCGGGTGGGCTGGCAGAGGCAGTGCTGGAAAGCTCATCCAGGTGGTGATGATGGGGGAAAAAGCTGGTGAGCTGACCAGCCCAACTACCACCTAGGTCCCGAACCAGGGCTGAGTTGTCCCATCCCAACATCCACCTCATCTGTGAACTGTTGGAGGATGTGAGGGGGCCAGACCTGTAGATCCAAAACAGCAGGATCTCATGACACAGGACAATAACAAGATGTCCAAGAGGAGACCCAGTGAGAGCTCATTATCGATGGTATAGGAGACACCAGAGGCCTTGAACCAGACCAATGACTCACGGCAATGAACACTTGTAGGTGAAGATGAAAAGAGTAAAAGGGTTAACTGTGCAACTCAATGGGCCACACTACAGCTTCTATGGTAAGATTCTTCTCCTTTTTCTTTTTTTGGTTTTGTTTTGTTGTTTTTTTGTTTGTCTTGCTTTGGTTTGGTTTGGGTGGTTTTTGGTTCTTTTAAATTTTGCAGGGGAGGTTGCAAGGGCAGAGGGTGGATGTGGGGGGACGGGGAGATGAGTGGAATCAGGATGCATGATGTGAACTCCAAAAAAAAATCAATAAAAGTAGAAAAGAAAGAAAGAAAATGTAGATTGAAGAGTCACATGGGAAAACAGGCCTTATGGTCCATTTTGTGTTGCTATAACAGGATAGCAGAGACCAGAAAATTTATGAAGAAGAGAAATCTATTTCCCCAGTTATAGAGGTGGGAAAGACTAAGATCAAGGCGCCATCTTCTGGTCAGGGCTTCTTGTCACCTTATAACGTCGCAGAAGCCATNACAGGTCAGAAGGGCAAAGAGAGAGTGAGAGTAAGGATGAGAAGGATAGAACTTCCCCTTCCNGAGTAACGAGGCCACCAAAAGGTCATTAAATCATTCTGCCTTCACAGCTGACTCACCTCTCCTCAAGGCCCATCTTCCAACACTGCTGGTGTAGGGTCCAGTTTGTAATGCATGCTTTCTAGGGGGATTCGCTGCAACTACAACAATGCATTTAAAAGTATATGCCCTGAATGGCTGATAACCATGTGTGTCTTAACCACACCCATTTACATCCCCAGCAGATAGCTTCACATACCAAAAGGCTGATGACACTAAATGTCACTAAGCATTTGGAGTTTCAGAAACTCATAACACTGCTAGTATATAGTCATCTTAGAAGATGATAAAGCAATGCCCAATAAGATGAAGAGATGTATACCATTACCTCTGATGCCACATTCCTACTAGCATGGTCATTGCAGATAAATGCAGGAGAAGAGATATTCTTAGCAATATTCTCAGAGCCAGTGGTAGTTTGAATGAGAATGGNCCCCATNGGCCTGTATGTTTGACTATATGGTCCCCAGTTGGTGAAATTGTTTGGGAAGAATCAAGAGGTATGGTTTTGTTTAGGAGGTATATCACTGGGGGTGGGCTTTGAGATATCAAAACCCCATGGCATTCCAGTTAGCTCTCGCTCTATCTCTCTGTCTCTCTCTCTCTCTCTCTCTCTTGCTCTCTCTGTCTATCTATCTGTCTCTCTTTCTCCCACCCCTCTCCCTCTTTCTGCCTGGTGCTTGTAGATCAAGATGTAAGTTCTCAGCTACTGCTCCAGCACCATGCCTGCCTGCCTACTGCTATGCTCCCCATCATGGTGGTCATGGACTCACCCTCTGATTCTGTAAGCCCCAATAAACTCTTTCTTCTATAAATTGCCTTGATTGTGGTGTCTATACAGCAATAGAAAAGTAACCAAGACACCACTTGAAGTCTTGATTTTCATCCCCGGCTTGCCACTGAGATGGAATGCTTTTAATCTATTTATAGTTAATTTCATCTACTTGTTCTTTTATGATGNCTGGGCTTACTCTTTGCCTCATTTCATCTTTTCTTGCAATTAGTCTAACCCACTGTTTGATTTATGTATTGCCGATATATTTTCCCTTTTATTCCCGTCAATGTGGCATAGAGCTAAGAGTGTGGACTTCAGGGCTATCCTGCCAGGATTAAATCCTAGGTGTGACACTTCCTCTGTGGCCTTGGCTAAGCTAATTAACCTGCACATGCCCCAGTTTCCTCCTATGTGAGTGGGCTGGGAAGGGTGAGAGGGTCATGTCTGTGAAGAAGCATTTTTGTCCTTTTGCTGCTGCTCTAACAGAATACCACACGATGGACAACTTATGAAGAATACAGATTCCTTTGTTCTGCCATTCTCTGACCCCCTGGAACCATGGCCTTCAGATGAAATGCTTTCTTTTGTAAAGTTGCCTTGGTTGTGGGGTTTTGTCACAGCAGTAGAGAAGTAATGAAAACAGCCCGTGTGAGGGATAGAATTCAACCACCGTCCAGTGCCTTCCCTCCCATAATGCACTTTGCCCTCAGATGGTGAGCCAGAATAGACCTTTCTCCCTTGAGTTCCTTTCCCAGGTGTTCTGTCGCAGCCTTTGACAGTGGCCAGATCATGAGGATGGGACATGG
>LZPO01055177.1:121921-140727 GCA_001675575.1 Neotoma lepida
GCTTAGGCCCTGCTTGGACTCAGTTGAGCCTGCTTTCTTCTCCTAAGTGTTCCTTTATTTGTGTCACTGAGGGCCCAGTGTCTGCCACCTGGGGTTGTGGCAGAGCCAAGCTCTGCGAACTGGATACTGGCTCTGTTGGAGGCAGGTTGGTCTCTGTGCACTAGGTTCTTAGACATGGCTGGTCTGTGTTGTATGCTCNTGCCTATGCAATAGTTTGGGTCATAGATGAGTGCTGACCCACTCTCACTGCCAAGTCATAATTCAAACTCTGATGTGCTCACACGGAGGCTGAGAGCTGGGCCGCTCCTGGGCACTTGCCAGGGAGAGCAGTGCCCCCTGGGGAGTTATTTCCCCTCTGAATCCTGGCAGGAGCAGGGGCCCAAGCTGTTTGGGCAGCAATGAAAGGAATATCACATATTTGGCAATTCAAGTATGGGGACACACGTGCAAGTGCCCATTTGCACAGCTGGACAGATGCAGAGGGGATTTATGAGGGATATCACACCCGAGAGGAACCCTATAGTATAGTATTCAGAGAGATGAAAGCAAGAACCACAGAAGAGGATTAAAGAGGACACAGCCTTTTCACCAGGCCACACGAGGACAAAAGTCCAGTGAGCAGCTTGTAACAGTATTTTGCCAGTGATTCTTAGAGGAAAATGAATTTGGCCAAAGGACCAGGAAGTAAACAGTGTGGTTAGGTAGCTGTGAAAATACCTGGCAGAGGGAACAGGCTCTGGGGCAGCAGTCCCTTAGGTGNGTGAGGTTGCCTGTCAAGCACAGGGTGTCTCCATTAGAGTCCTGGGCACATGGAGGTGTGTGTGGCTTTCTGTCCTTCCAGTGCACACCAGTGTTGAACCCATTGAATCCCAGTGGCCTTGTCACCCACCACTGCCCCAGATCATCAGAGTGACCAGTTCCTGTCTTTCTGCTGCCCCGAATTTTGGTGACTATAGAATGGATCCTTCATCTGGGCTGGGCCACCTGTGCCACTGTGTCTGAGACAGGAAGGACAGATGGACACCTAGGAACCAATTAGAAAGGCTTCTTTGGAATGGTTGGGGTCTCCAACGACATTATAGCCAGCATGATGGGGCTTCCCATAGTGTATCTCATTCTATGAGCTACTCAATATGGCCTGTTTTCACCTCTGCTTGACCCAAAGTGACCCATGCAAACAGCAGAGCCCCACTATGAGGAAGGGCTTGGCTACAGGGCCACCTCTGAGACTGATGGTGGCCACTGTTGCTATCAATGATAAGCTATCTTGTCTAGTAACTTGGTACCTCAAGTCTTGATGAACCAGACCACCTAACCAGCTTACAGTTACATACAAAGTTACATATAAAGTAAGGGTAGCAGAAAAATTGGGACTCGATGAAGGATGAAACTGACATTTTGTGGCGTCTTATCAAATTAGTGATTTTACTAATTTCTTTTCTTCAACCAGTATTTATCTAGTGTCTAGTATGTGTCAGGCACAGCTGTAGGCCCCAGGACACAGCAGTGAACAAGACACATGAGAAGTCCCACCTGCATGGAGCTTACATTCTATGGGGCCCTGGGGGCTGTGACATAATGGATAAATGAGTAGTTAATATATGCAGTGACCGGGNACTGTAGAGGAAGCTGAACATGGTATGAAGGGTGGGATATATTAGCTTCTTAAATAACGAAGTTGGAGAAGGCCTTGCTGAAGGATGGCAGTGAAGTAGAGATGAGTAGGCCATGAAGAATAGAAAGAATAACATATGCAAAGGCCCTGAGGCCAGAGGGTGCCTAGCAACTGTAGATGGCCCAGTCTCTGGCTAAGAACATNCTGGGCCAGGGCAGGCTTTGTAAGGACTTGGCTCTTACTGTGTTATGGGAAACTGAGTTTTCATGGAAAGCCATCGTTCAGGATGTGGAGGCAGATTCTGAAATAGCTGTTTCACTGCTTTGGTTCTGAGCAGGTTCCATTTATATTCGTCCTTGGAACCAACTGATATTCCTCACCTTATGTTAAATAGAATATATATGTATACATATACATATATGTATGTATATACATACACATCTTTGAGATATTCTCTGGAGAATAAGGTACAGAAGTGTGCATCATTTCATTTATACATAATTAGGGTTTGTAGACTTTATTTTTAAAGTTTTTTTTAAATTAAAATAGTAAATATCCAAATTTTAATGAATAATTTTGCAAAATTATTAGAAACAGTCATATTGCTAGCATGTTTGGGGCTGATGGCTTCTGTGTGCATCCTGTAATTACATGTTGCACACCCATACAGACTATGTACTCCTGNAGATCCTCAGGCATCTCTGTAGAGTGACCCTCTCACTCTTCTCTGCATGGCAAAGAGGGAGGAGAGCTGGGTCTTTGGGGAAAGCGTCAGCCTGTGGACTGCTGATATATCTCCCCCCATGTTGGGAACTCTCATAGACGATCTTGTTGTTGTTGGGAGCTGTCATGAGAATCCTGGTCTTCCTTAGAGGCTTTTTTCACCGAGGAGGTCTGGGGTGGGACACCCCCAGCATCACTGTGGAGAATAAGGCCTCTAGGCTTAACTATCCTGGCCTCAGTCCTGTGAGAACAAGGTAACACTTCAGAAGCAGGCTTTAGGCCAACAGAACCAGTGTTGCTCTATAGACCTGGGCAATAGGGAGGCTCTCAGGGCAACAAGAAGGAAGTGGGGTCTCTGCCCTGAAGAACTACATCCAGGTGGACCAGTGACATTAGTGAAGAGAGGCAGGGTGCTCAGAGGTCTGGGGGAAGGGGATGCCTGCTTCCTGGTGCCAGAAGTACTGGCCACCGGATTTCTCACATGAGCTCCTCTTCAAAGCACAAGAGCAAGAGACTTCCAGCTGGAGCCCGGGGCATTCCTCTTTCTCAAAGAGGGTTAAGGCCAGAGCTAGCTCACTCAGCCACCAAAATACTTTCTCACTTTTTAGAAGCCTTGGAAGAGAAGAACACTGGAGGAATTGAATATGTAAAGTCCTCACTATGACAAGGGGCAAAGAGCATGTCACAAACAAAGAAACCTCAAACATGAGGAAGGTATCTTTAGCTTTACTGCAAGCCTCGACATAAACAATGAAGGCTCACACAATGGAACTGTCATACTCTCCCTTTTTCTTTTGTCTTTCACAAATTTCCCAACACAGATGTCTACAACCCTGCCCCTGTCCTTGTCTTTTCCATCAATGTGGACTATATTTTGATGGGAAAGGTCTGTTTTTACAGTTAGAAGAGTTTGCAAAATAAACTTACAGATGCTAAGGGAAGGCCTTGGGTAGAGCTGGCCCTGCCGCAGAGACTTGGGGGCNCGTACTAACTTCATGGGGGACTCCACACCCTGAGGCCTGCACTGGGGTAGGTTCTTTCATCTTCTGTAATGGTGAGCTACTTATGATAATAAGCTACCAGAATTTGTAAGTTAAATAATTTTGGAAAACATTAACTTGAAAACAATAGGTTCAAATGGCACTGGGTACTAATAGGTAAGGAAGGGGACACAGTAACCTAGTGAGAAAGTTTTCACTGACAAGAAGGATGCAGCACCACGAACCCATACACAGAAGGAAACAAAGTGCTCAGTCAAAAAGGAGGAGACATGTACACAGTCCCAGCTTCAGAGGTCCACACCAAAGCACCTAGACACCGCTATCCCACAGTGCGGCCCCGCTCACCCCGACTTACTCTTCCAAGGGACAACCCTGTGAAAATAAGGGTGCAAGGTATTGTTCTGTGGCACGTTCTGAGAGTCATATAAAAATAACTTCTATAGTACGGTTTAAAGTTGGCCTGTAAAACTGGAATGGAACAGTGAGTGCATAAAGTCTATAAACAGAATACACTGAAAAACTACTTCCCTTGCCAAAGTAATAGGATTAAAAGTCATCCCCAGGGGATGCCTGTGAAGGAAATGTGAACTAAACTTATGAAACAATCTCCACAGGGGTTTAGAAATATCTGGGCTTCTTCTGGACATTTGCTGTTGCTAAGAGATACCCATCCCTCCCAGAAAGTCTGGCCAGAGCAGATGAACTCTGCTCACTACTGGTACAGGCAGTGTCTCTCAACACAGCAGCTGGGACTCACCATCTTCTTCCCCTTCTTTGTCCCACAAAAGGCTGCCAAATCAAAGAGGGATCTTAGGGAACTTGGCCCACCTGTTCCTGTCTCCAGTCACTAAGCCTGGCCAAGGAGCACAGCAGTCAGCTCTTTTGAGCAACACGAAGCAGACAGTGGATACACAGAAACCACGCGTTCACATCACACTGGCCCCTCTCACGTTCTCTGTTCTAATACTACACAGGAGCTGCATTTCTCACTGAAGGCAATGGCTATGCTTAAACACGTGGACTGTTTGTGGCAGGCCCCAACCGGTGCTCCACCTTGTCTAGCTCAAGGAGACCACGCCGAGGGGCTGGGGCCTTTTATTTGTCCAGGATAGCAAGTCTGCGGTCTGGGTCTATGCCCCAGGCTCTCCTGCATGGCACATCCATCATGAGATTGGGGGAGGGAGAAGTAACTTGGCAATGAAGGAGATAGAGTCTGCTGTTTCGCTTCAAGAGTGCACAACCACTACCCTGTTTGGGAGGATTTCCTCTATTACAACAAACTACTTTAATTCTCAATTTGCCCTATTTATTTACTTATTTATTATTTTCTGGCGGAGAGCATGAGAAAGATGAAAGATTTGCATAGCCAGTTTTGAAAGTTTCTAGTTGGCTGTTTGAACATCACAGTATGAAAAAGGCAAACGTGAAATTCTGCCTCCTGTGTCTACACACTGGGCTTCTGAACACACACTGAAACATTAGTCAGGTGATTTGAAGGATGAGCTAGAACAGCCCACTGTGTCAGAAGCAGAGGCTTCTATGACCTCTAGCTTTGGGGAATGAAACAGCTGTTCAGGTGATGTGTTCAAAAGAAACCAGTCCTCCAAAGCTGCCACAAATCTTCTCAGTGAGAGACATTTTTTAAGAATCACTTTTTTCCCCCTAGTAATAGAAGAAATCCCAGCACTATCAGGGACATGAATATTAGTTATTATCACACATGTAAAGCATCTTGTTCAACACGAAAATAAAACTTTGAAAAACTTCTTAAAGAGTCTATTTAATAAATAATTTTGATTTAAGGAACCACTTTATGCAAAACTTGAATACATTACTGAAAACTCCACAGGCTGTGGACTAATTAAAAACAAAAAAGGAATCACTCACAGGAGATACTCAGTTATTTTATTATCATTTTCCAAACAGGTAAAAAAATTCCCTCCCCATCTTTTGAAAATTTTTATTTTTTTAAATTTTTATTTATTTATTTATTTTTGCTTTTGCTGCTCTGGATGTCACGGGGTGAAGCATCCTTTCAGGAGAGGCTGGCTCCAGTGAAGGCGTGACCCATCTCCTGAACTTTCTGAGGATAAGCAGGTGCTTTCTCCTGTTTTAGGGTTATGGGGGGGCTAGTCTAAAGCTCTCACAGGTGTAAAAGTATTGTTTCGTTAGCGAGGATTTTACCCATCTTCTCCATATTTCCTGGAAGCAAGCTTGCTCTTTAGTGAAGCTAGCTCCTCAGTGTCCTTGGCCAAGAACAGTGGTCTGCAGAGGTAATCTTGGAAGGAGGCTGCATATTGCTGCTCAAAACAGGGTAGCTAAGGACACATTATTATTTTTTTAAATTTTCCTCAAGAAATGTAGGAGGCACCAGAAAGGAGACTGCTCAGAGACTGGGCTGCTCCCTCAATGTGGCATGGAGCCAGGAGCAGGGCCACCTGCCCTGTGAAGGGTCTCCACCAGCAGAGAGCCCTTTAACCTGGCTGAACCCTGACAGATGCAGGTGGGGTAGGGGTGGTTTCTTTCCTTCCCGGCCTCTCTCAGCCCCTACCCTATGCAAGGAGGCCAGGCTGGGTTCAAAGCAGCCCGATGGGGGCTGACACAGTGACCAAGGGGTCAATTCTGTCCCCTCCTCTGGGGCACGGATGTGATATCACCTCCTAAGGGGCCCTCCAGTGACAGTTCACTGTACATATGTCTTCAAAGGAGACACGAGCAGCCTGTCACGCTGGCTCATAGGTGGGCCGATCCGATCGTGAGTTCAGGACCCTGCTTTTTTGCCCCCCCCAAAGTGTCTCTGGGAAGCTCCTGTCACCGGAGCTGCTCGGCACTGGGAGCGATCGCTACACCTCACCGTGCCCTGAGAGGTAGGTTGTCCGGTGCCCATTCTGTGGTCGCCCGCGGCTTGGATGGCAGTGTGAATGTTGCTCGAGCCGGGAGGGGGGGGGGCTGTGGGAAGAGTGTTTGCTTATGAGATGGAGCTGGGGAGTCCTAAGGGCCAGCGTCAGCGGGTAGCGAGGTGCCTGCTGGAGGTCTCCAGGGACCCAGGTGGGAAGCAGGTGGGAGCCGCAAAGGAGGCTCCACCTCAGGCCGGGCTGCGCGTTTGCTTCTAAACCCTGCGTGCTACCAACTACACGCAAGTGACCGCTACTTGGAAGAGGTCAGTCCCTAGGTTAGGGGGAAAAAAGCATGTAAAACACTCCCTTCTAAAAACAAAGGGCTGCGATTTTCTTTATTTCTCGTATAGAGGAACAAAAATACTCTTGCAATGGCTATTGAGTTTCCACAGGTACGAGGCAGATGCTAGGCTAGCACACCCACTTCCAACAGTATGACTTGTTTCCTATCCGTCTACTACCTGAGTGGCATCAGTGTAGGTTCAGGCACCATTAGGAACGTTTGACCAAACACGTACACGGCACTGACCGAGGAGGCGCCGGCCCTTCGGCTGACCAGAGCAAGTAAAAAAAGATCCACAGGATGGAAAAAAAAAGCAGTCCTGGGCGGCTCAGGGTCGCGCAGCGCGCGCCTCGCGCCGCCGCCGCAGCTCCTCGCGGTAGCAGTAGGAGCAGAAGTGCTCGGTCTCGGCGCGTCCGTAAAACGCGCAGTTCTCTCGCTGGCAGCGCCGCTGCGCGGGCCCGGGGCCTCCGCGGCCGCACTCAACGTTCGAGCGCGCGGCCGGCGCGTCGGCATCGGCGAACTCCAGCCCGTCGCGGGCCGCGCCGAAGCCGTTGCTGTAGGTCTGCGACTTGTGCTCCGCGGGTCCCGGGGAGTCGGCTCCGCCGGGCGCCAGCGACTCCACCGTGTTGACCGTGCGCAGCGCGGCGCGCGCCGGGCTGTAGCTCTGCGA
This sequence comes from Neotoma lepida, assembly GCA_001675575.1. NCBI lineage: Eukaryota > Metazoa > Chordata > Mammalia > Rodentia > Cricetidae > Neotoma > Neotoma lepida. The sequence goes on from LZPO01055177.1 coordinate 129,111, forward strand.
CCACAGCGAGCGGTTCTGCTGTGGGTAGGTGGCGCACGGTCGCAGCGCGCCCACGGCTGGCGCGCACGCCTCGTCCCGGGCAGCAGACTGCACGTGGATGACGCTTTGGCGCGCGGGCGCGGGAGGGCTGCGACCTGGGGCCGGGCCTCCCGTGCCGGTCCCCGCGCGCCGCGCGCCTCCGCCCGGGCCCGGGGACGCCGCGCCGCCAGCCGCCCGCGTCGCCCGCGCGTTCGCGCCGGTCCCCGGGCTCGGCCGTTCTTTGAGCTTAAGCACCAGCTGCGTGGGCGGCGCAGCTGGCGGGCCGGGCGAGGCGCGCTCTGGGCCCGGCGTCCCCTCCGCCTCCGGCCTACGCGCCGGTCGCTTGGCCGTGGCCGTGGCCGTGGCGGTGACGGTGGCTGCGGCGGCCGCGGCATCCCGGCGCCGCTGCTCCTGCTCGGCGCTGAAGCGCTCCTGCGCGCTGGTCAGGTAGTAGCCGATCATCTCCTCGTGGAACTGGTGCCGGTGACTCGTGAGCAGCAGGCCGGCGAAGATGAATTTGCGCTCGCCCTGCATGGCGGCCCGCAGGATGTTGAGGCTTAGCTTCACGTCCGTGCTGTACTTCCAGGCGTCGCCCCTTGGCCCGCTGCCCTTGTCGGCCGGCGATGCTCCTGCCGCCTTGTCCGTGGGCGACGGCGTGGTCTTCTCCGACGGCGAGGTGCTAGCTGACGCTCCCGATTCCTCTTTACTGCCTTTGCGCGACTTGGACTTCTTCTCCTTGCTGCGTTCAGCGCTATCGCCGTTCTTGCCATTGGCGGAGTTGGCGCGACCCATCTTACCGTGCACCAGGCCGCCCAGCCCGCCCATGTTTTTCTTCAGTTTGATGCCCAGGGTCTTGCTGAAGCTGCCCAGCTTGTTGGCCACGGAATCCGCGCGCGTCTTGTCCTTGTCCTTGCGCTGTTTCTCCTTTTCCTTGTCCTTACCGTTCTTGCCATTATTGCTGTTGGAATTGCTGCACACAGAATCGCGGTCCGAGTCCAGCGATTCGGCAAGGGACTGCACATCCTCCCCTGCTGAGGCCGTTGGAGACTCTGGCTGTGCAAGGGGAGCCTGCGGGGAGGCAAGGCAGGAAAGACAGGTGGTNATAGAAGAGCTGTGCCCGTGTAGGCCCCAAGAACACAGGTGGAGCTGAGACCAGGACACTGGTGTTTCTTTTTGCGGTCTCTGTGAGGGGTGGGGTCTACCAGAGAGGGATGGAGGTGTTTATGGAATAGTTATCTTGCACAGTACCCTGATCTGTCGCAAGGATGGAAGAGAGGCTTGCAGGTGTTGGCNGAGTGATCTGGAAGGGATCTCATACCTTCGGTGCCATCCTTTTAGGGAAGATACACGAACTTTATCTCGGAATTCCTAGATACCTGGTAGTATAGAACCCTGAGTGGATGAGTAGAGTCAGAGTGCCCATAACCCAACTGGTGTGGAGTTCCAGAGCCCCAGTATATTTTATCGAGAGACACCAGGTCCACACTCTGGCCTCCCTCCTTGGCCAGGCTGTTGGCACCACTAGAAACAGGTTCCAGGTCTCTGGGTAATGGTAGAGGCCACCAGGTGAGACAGTGTCTCTCCCACACAGGTGTTTCACCTACTTACTCTAAGCGCGGGCTAGTCACCGTGCCCCAAACCCCATTCTTTGTCTTGGACCCACTACTCCCTTTATCCAGCCATGACAAGTTACTTCGGGGGTTCCCTTCTCAGAGTGCAAATGTGGACTGCCAAGCTGAGAAGGATGCTGGAAGTGGCTTCCAGTGGGGATGTGGGGTCCGGTGGGAAGACACTAGTGAAGGAATATCGTGGTGAATAACTTGGAGGACACTATCTGGGGGCCAGCCAGTGAGGAGGACAAGACCATGTAGAACATGGCTAGGCCAATCTCTGGGGACAGATGGCAAGCCTGAGAAGGCCGTGGGAGAAGGGCATGGTGGGTAGGACATCACTTCTCCAAAGAGAGGCCTTCCTGCTGAGGAGATGTCAGCATCTGAGTGTGTCAGAAACTAGTACATTAGCGCATGCCTGAACAGGCTTTTCTGGTCTCCAGAGGAGACAGGAGAAGCTGTTGCTTTGCTCCTCACTTTATTTTTGTCCCTCCCTCAAGTAGGTTCCAGAGGGATGACCCTCTGTGGCTAGGTCACTGAAGCAGTGGCTGGCAGAACTGGACTCCCCCCACCCCCACCCCCAGGCAGAAATCCCTCCTTCCACTTAGGTTTGGAAGGAGTGTGGGCTCTTAGGTTGGTTTGCCAGAGGCACTACATGGTAGAAGGCCCAAGGTTGAAACAGCTTCCGGAAGGGAGCCCAGTAAGTGCGGAGCATAGCTGTGTGTCCTTCAGCAGTGGGATTGTCTGCAGAGCTTTGTACTGGGTAGGGAGGCCACCAAGGGCCTTAATAGGGCAGAGATGTGCCCAGCTGGAAGGTTCTGATGGGCTGCTGCCATTGCATACCACGTGGGTGCTGGAGACCATCATCCTAGGGCACAGTGGCATCTTCCAGTATGGGAGAGGCAGGACTTTGCCACTGACTGGCTGTCCCTTGTGCCCTCAGGAACACGGCGAATCAGAGCCACGTGGGGGCGCCCTACTCGGATGATGTGCTCGTGAAGCGGAAGCTTTGAGAGTAGTGAGGAAGGCACCAGTCAGCACGGTCTCCTTTCAGTACTTAGAGCCTGCTGGGTGCTTAAGTAAACGGATGTCAGGGAGGAACAATTATTTACAAGCAATTTTCACAAATCCCTGGGAGTTTCCTCCAGAGATTATGAAACCATCAGTCACATACTTAAAACGAATCTCTCTGCATCTGCAAGCAGGGGCAGCCCAACAGTTCCCCTAGGGCAGGCGGCCCCCNGCGAGGGACCGGTGGGCGGCTCTCTGCCTTCTGCCAGCTCCACCTGCGGCCACCTCCGCCTCGGGGAGGGGAGGCGGTGCGCCGAGGACGGTTCCCCAGTTTTTCTAAGGATCCACACACAGTTATAATTAATTCCGCTCTGCCGAGGCACATCTTGTTCTGATCTCAGCAGAGATAGTTTTGTGTTATGACTTGCCTACGGTTTGTTTTGTGAGTGGGCGTGTTATTCCTCTCCTGCTGTGCAAAATAAGAGGCGGGGACCTAACTGGGGTGCACACTTGCGTGCACACACACACACACACACACACACATACGCGCGCGCGCGCGCGCGCCCACTCGCACGCACACACACACACAGAGAAATCTATATCCTCTCAAGTGTTTGGAATGGGAACCAGGGTGGCCGGGCAGCGTCCTGGGGCATAAGGGGGTGGGGCCTCTGGGCCGCACAGCTGCGGTTGGCCGCCTATGGCCATTCTGGAAGGAGGTGCATCAGATCCCGCACCACGCAGAGCGGCCGCCCTACCCGCCACCGCACCCCCCGGTCACAGGTTGGGGCTCCGTGCACGTGAAGCTCACCCGGGTCTCGGAGGGGATGCGGATCCACGTCACATTCATATAGCTGTGTAGAAGGTTCAGCTTGGCTTCTAGGGATAGGATGAGGCTGACAAAAGAACACCGAGTGAAAAAGCTCCAGAGGTGGCACGAGCTCATTCGTCTGCGCGAGCAATCCCCCCTCTGCCCTCTAGCCCTCAACCCCCACCCCCAACAGGGGCCCCACCACGGCTCTCCCACGGGGCGCTGGGGTGGGGACCCGACTGCGGGGCAGGTCTTACTGGGCTAGCCGGGAATTGTCGTTGTCGTCTTTCCCCCACTCCCAGTCCTTTCCCGGGTCCACTGCAAAGTGCAGGGGCAGCAGCTTGTGCTCCGAATCCGTCAGGGGGATGACGGCTGAAACAGAAGAGAGAGAGAGGGGCACGGTGGCAGGCAGCTCGCCAGCTTGCCAGGAGGCTGGGAGCCTCAGGAGAGCTCAGAGCTCTGTAAGGGAAATCCAAGGCTAGCTGTCCCGGTGACAGGCAACCCAACGGAGATAGAAGGTAGACACAGAACTTCCATACCATAGGTTTCAACATCGACCACATGAACAATTTTCCATTATGTAGATGAAGAGCAGGTGGAGGCACCGCCTGGACTGTCTAGCCCTCTTTCTGTTAGAGGGCAGGCACTCCTCTGCGTGTCAGGATGATAAAAAGCCATGACCGCTTCTGATATTTCCGAGGAAAGACCCAGGCGGGTGAGGTGTACCTGAGGAGGCCGCTTTGCGAGTGGCCNGCTCCTTGCCTCTTTTTCATCTCAGGGAAGAGCAGAGTTTGCAAAGTCAGGAGAGGTGTGTGCTGAGTTCTGCTGCAGCAAGGCTAAGGGTGGGGTGGGGGCTGTAGCCCCCCTGACCCTGCTCACAGGGAGCTCACCTGCGCAGCACACAGAAGCAGGCTCTCATACACAAAACATCTGGTGACAAGTCTAGGGAAGGTAGCCCCACAGAAGNCAGTGCTGGGCTAAAGGCTGCTTAAAAGGGGAGAGGAGGGGGAGCCTTCTGCGGAGGTGGTGATTAGGTGGGGATCTGGCCTGCTATTGCTCAGAGGAGTTGGTTCACCACAAAGCATATGGACAGAAGCACACCAGCTTCAGAGATCGGAGGCGCTGAGGGTGGGTATCTACAGGTGTACTGAGATCTGATAAGAGTTCCCAAGGGATCCCNGGTACCCAGAAAATGGAATCCTTAATGTCACATCTGCTTTCTCCTAAGGGTGTTGCCAGGAATAATGAACAGGAAGAAGTGGGGATGGTTTCCCAACCCCACCTTCCAAACGAGTACCAGTCTCCTTGATGCCACTCCATTTAGAATGCCACACCCCTCTGGAGTCTCACCACAGCAGAGAAGCCCAGCCCAGGGCCTTTGGCAGCTGCTTTGTTCCTTTGCTTGCCATAGCCCATGATTCATACCAGCAGTGCCATGGCAAGAACAAAATGACAAACAAAACAGAAAATCCAGGAGCCAATACTGTGAAGTTTGAGAAAATGGATGTGACTCAATGCTGCCCTCTAGTGTTGCTATGGAGATTGTGAGTGTAAACTGCTCCCTCCTTCCTTCCCATCTCTACCTTAAACAAATGAAAAGCAGTTTTGCTGATTATTGGCCGCCTCAGGGGTTCTCACTGTGTGTGGCCAGGGATGGAGCAGTGCAGGCAGGGTCTGATGGAGGAGTGGGTGGTAGCNTCTCAGCTTCTGCTTTGATGTGGCCTCCCTTCCTAGGGCTNAGCCGCAAAGTGGGCTTCTGGGCTGGCTCAGGAACAGGTCTCCCTTGGGTGATGCCCACAGGTCAGCACACAAACACTGAGACCTTAGCCTGGCTTCCCACCAGTGTCTGGGGGCAGCAGAGGTGTTCCTTACCAACACTGCTTCCCAGACTCCTAGGGCTCTGCACTCCTGCATGCAGAGGGCCAGCCAACCCAAGGGTCCTGAATGAGGATGGAGGACTACATTGTAAATATGCATCCCTCTGGATCTTGAAATCAAGGAATTTTGGAAAATATTGCTCTAGACAGTAATAATCTATCGGAATAAGTTCCTGTGGGTATAATTTGGGCATTCTGGGTTTAGCTGGCTACCCCGTCATGGGGCAGGGTTGGTTGGAGACACATCTGGCAGCTGTGACTACACTTTCCATCCTCTTAGCTGGAGAGGGAGTTGCATAGCTGAATACATAGGCTGTGAGTAAAGTAATGTGATAAATTCTGGGGACTATGGCCAGGACTAGGGGGCTTCTCCCTCTCTGCCCATCTCTCCTATGAAAACAGTGGAANTATGGGGCGGCTGGAGCAGGCTCTTGAACCCCAGGAAGAATTGCCTGCTAATCGGAACCCCTGTTACAGGATTTGTTTACTTGGGAGCCCACCCTGTATGTTGTAAGCCACTATGGTTTTGTTTTGTTTCTGATAAATCACCTAAACTAGGACACCCCACCATTCTCACCTTNCTGTTACAGGGTACCTGGGAATCTTACTCTCAGCAGATGGGCTGGACCGGGTTCCCCAGCCTGTCCACTCTGAGAAGACAATTGGAACACACCTGAAGATGCTAGGGCTGGCTACCTAGAGAGAGCCTGACTGCCTGCCAACCCAGACCTTAGGGTGAAGGATAGGTCCTGAGTGANGCACTGGACACACAAGGCTCAACCTGTTTGAGGGCTGAGGGAAGGTACATCCGGGGACACCTCAAAAGCAGGTCTTTCCTCCCCAAGAGCAACAATTGCACTTCATTCCTGTCACATTGTACATGGAAAATTCTTACTGAACATCTGCTTCACCCAGGAAGACACATGGCTGCGTGGCAGGGCGCCCCCTGGTGGCAAANGTCAGGAATAGCAAAGGCTTTGAAAGGAGGCCTGAGAGGATTTATTCTTCGGTTTGTTTTGGAAAGANCTCTCTCTTACTTTTAGCCTGTAAACCTACTGATGGTATTTCCAACTAGCCAATGAAGATTTGGGATATTCATTTTATGAAATACAATGGGTATTACTGTTTGAGATGTTTGCTATTACAATATAAAGCTGCAAATTCACAACTTGTCTTTAGCCCACCCCTGAACTGATGTCACAGCGATACAAGTGACTCAAATTTTAAAGAAAGAAAGATGCCTCTAAAGAAAGATGGAGACAACTAGGAGGAGTTGACTCAGACCCCAGTAGGAAGAATTCAGCTAAAAGGCTTACATTCATGAAAGAAGGCGGCAAGCCTGTGACGTTATGCAGACCCTTCCTCCAGAGAAGAGACGAAAGAACCCAATGAGCTCTTATAGACTCCTGTCTACAGGACTGAGNATGGTGTTCACAAAAAAGNTGGTGAGGGGCTGGAGGAATGGCTCAGTTGGTAAACTCATTGCCATGCAAACATGGGGTTCAATACCCAGCACCTATGTAAAGGTTGGGTGCAGAAATACATGTCTGGGGAGACAGAGACAGGAGGATATCCCTGGGGCTTGCTGGGCAGCAAATGAGCCAAATCAACAAGCTCCAGGTTCAGCAATAGACCCTGTCTCAAAAAACAGGATGCAGAGTGATTGAGGACGACACGATACTGACCTTTGTTGTTTATACGCCTAAGTACATAGGTGCACCCTAGCCCTTCCCCTGCAGATGATGGACATAAATTCCCTGAAAGCGTTCTCTGCTCTCCTCTCCACTACAGAGCAGGAGTGCAAGCTGCAGAGCTCAGGCCCACAAAGTCGGGGTGCGCCGAGGACAGTGTTCTCTGGTACTGTACTTAAATAGGTGTCTTATTCAAGTACCATGTCTCTGTCCCCAGGAGGGGTGACCTCCCTCGTGTGTCTTGACAGATTCCAACATGCATACTAAAGACAAAGAGGGTGTGCCTGTTTCCAGGAATGAAGTGATTTCCCCAGTCTTAGGAAAATGACTGACTTCCAGCAAAGAAACCTGCGAGGAAGAAGAGAAGTCACGAACCCTTGCATGTGTTGACAAGGCACAAAGTTGAAGGAACAGGACTCTAGGATGGGTGTGCAGGCATGAANCTGTTCTGTTTTGTTTGACAAGCCTTTATGTCTCCTGCATGTGGTGGGGCTGTTTTACTGAACAGAATTTGCGACTGCCAGCTTTTCTTTCANTCCTTAAAGACNGCACTCTGTTATCTTTGCCTTACCTGGTTTATGAAAGCCATGATACTAGAGACAATGATAAAGGGGCTAATTCTCTATAAGGACACAGCAGCACAACATGTATGCATGCCTCTCCCATGATGTCACAGCATTAAAGCAAGTGNAGTCCATTCTCCTTTAGCCCGAGACCCCCAGTGGGTGCCTGAAGCCACAGGAGGTACCAACTTACACAATGGACGTGTTGCAAGCATTGGGCATGGAGTGTAAGTTAACTGACTGATGTTATAGATTGACAGAAAAGATGGGCACCACACAGGATTTGGTATCTGATTTTAGAGGAGAGAAGAAATTGTTTCAAAAGGAAAATCTAGAAATAAAACAACAGTAACAACAGACAAAACAAAACAAAACAAAACCCACGACAAATGGAGATGAAAGACAGCTTCAAGAGATTCACAGGCAAGTAAAGAATCTGAACCTCAGGACAGATCAGTAAGAATCCACTGAGCTGTAATACAAAGTGGAAAAGGTTGGGTAGGAGGCAGAACACCCAAGAGCTGCAGGTCAGCAACAACCAGCTGAAGGTCTGTGGCAGTCACTGCAGAGGAATGAGAGGGAGAGAGAGGAAATATTACACACCACAGATCAGAGAAGCCATGAGAGCATCACTAGGGAAAATGATAACAGTAACGCAGCAACAAAAACATCCCTCCCTGCAGCATACATAGCTACTGAAAGCGAAGGCAAAGAAGAAAGACAAGTTAGATACAGAGAAAGGAAGGTAAGAATTGGAGCACATGGTTCAGGGTAAACAGATAAAGCAGAAGGTAACAGGTGGTATCTTTAAAGGGATGAAAGAAAAAACCTGCCAATTCTGCCTCTAGCAAAGAGCTCTGACACATAAGGCGATTCAAAGGTTTTCTCAAACCCAAATGAGCCAGTTCACTGCCTGCTGATCTGCACTGGAGAGAGTCAAAATCTTAGAGGGAGAAGGAAGGTGACACCAGCAGTNACTTGAATTTACCCAGAGTGATGGAAATGAAATAAATGAAGGTGAAGATAAAATTCCCTTTTCTCTCTCTCCTTTTTAGTACTTCTGAGATAACCAGATCTCGGCAGCCAAGAGAGCAGTGTGTACCTTGTCCACAGTGAGGGGGAGTAAGGAGTGCATCGAGTGTGAGGCTCTCTCTTACGATTCTATCTGTAAACCCCAGGTCAACTGCTAAACCAAGCACTAGTAGGTAAATAACCTGGACAAATAGAGTCATTAAGTACCACAATTAAGCCAAGATAGGGCGAGAGATGGGAAACAAAAGAACAAACAGATGGAACAAGGAGAAAAGACTCAGCAAAGATGGTGGGTTTTCACTGGTCCATATCGTCATATAATTAAGTGCAAACAGTCAACACTGTCAAGAGATAAAATTGTTAGNCCNNGCGGTGGTGGNGCACGCCTTTAATCCCAGCACTCAGGAGGCAGAGGCAGGCGGATCTCTGTGAGTTCGAGGCCATCCTATCTACAGAGTGAGTTCCAGGACAGCCAGGGCTACACAGAGAAACCCTATCAAAAAACAAACAAACAAAAAGATAAAATTGTTAGATTGGGATTAAAGCAAAGCAAGTCTCAAGTCTGCACTACCTACAGTAATTAAGTTATGAATCTAATGACATAGGTAGTTTAAAAGACACTCTCCGATACAAAGAGCTAGGGGGAACCACCTAATATCAGACAAGGAAGAGTTCAGAAAAGTGGTTACAAAGAAGAGGACCATTTACATAATGAAAGGGACCAGTTCNCCAAGCAGACAGACATATGCATGCTCCTAACTAAATTGTTTCCGAGTGCACACAGCAAATGCACTAGCCACCTTACCCATATTTCATGGCCCCAGTGGCTGCCTCAACAATGGTTCTCACCCTCTCACATACTGTATTTCTTCCTATATGAACAACCAATGATGGAGTTTAATTTATAAATTAACCACAGTAAGAAATCCACAGCAATAGCTGATGAAATAGAACAGTATAAATATACTGAAATCAAAGCAATGTGAATGTGGTCTCTGTTGATCTCTGGAATTTTCCATTTAATATTTTCAGACTATAGCTGAATGAGGGTGATGGGACCAGCAGAAAGTGAGCTAGGGATGGGGGAGTGTTCTATCATGCTAACAAACATGAAAGGAGAAAGGACAAACCTGCTTTTACTGTCACAAAGCCACCCTTGTCTCAGTAGCTTACAGAATGTCTGCCCATCTATTGGTTGGTGCCCTANTCTAAGCCCCACAGGCCCNGAAGCCCAACATACAGCCTGGAGGACACCAGCAGCTGTCACGTACATGGAGTGAACTGGCTGCAGGCTTAGAACTGTAGGAAAACAGGAGTATGCCCAGCTACCAGCCTCCCCTTCAAGTCCTGCCCATCCTCTCCTGCGCAGGCTAGCAGGCACAGGCACCTGGATCCCCCTACCAGGCTTCCTGAAAGGTCCATGCTGTGGTTCTCTGAAGACACTGCTTGCCACTTCGCAGATGTTTGGTGGGTAGACCATTTAGCCAGAATATTCAACTGAGGCATGCACTAAGCATGTATATAAGCAAGTGGCACCACCTGCTTTTACCTGAGCCAGGAGTTTAGGAATGTCCTTAGGGTTGCCACCCCTTCACCTGAGGGACTCTTCAGCAACACAGGTCTTTTCATTCCTGTAAGGTTTCCAGTGCCACTAGCTGGAGNTGTTGTGACAGAACACTGCAGACTAGGTGGCCTGTTAGCAACTGAAATGTTTTTTTTCCCTTGGCATCCAAGGTCGAGATGTAAGCAGACAGTGTCTCTCAAGGGCTTGCTCCTAGTATGCAACTTAGCATACAGCACTATAGCCATTAAGTTCATCCATAACCCCTGGCCTTCTTTTAATCTTGTGAAGTTTGTTGGCCAAGAGTCAAGTGTGCCAAATGTGACAGCTTGGTCTGTAAACTAAACGTCCAGGTGTCCTCACCCTGGCTTCTCCTCCTCTTCCTCTCTCAGGTGTTGGTGGGGTGTGGGAGGTGGGGAAGCCACGAGGAAATGTATAAAGATCAGATGAAGTTCTTAGTGACTGGGCACAGCCATGTCAAGGACCAATGCCTCAGACCCATGGGAAATTAACAAAACCATCCTTAGGTCAGGCTTGGAATGGCAGCACCCTCCTCTGGTCCAAGTACTGATCTTCACAAATGATTGGTCAGTGTGTGCAAGTATAAATGTTTATGAGGAACTGAGCAGTGTGTACAAAAGCGAGCAACTGTAGCCTCCTCCTCCCTGANGCTTACAGCTGAGACTGCTGGCCTACAGACACCTCCTATGGAGACTANCTAACTTCCCAATCCATGCTGTACATAANAATTGCACAGAGGTTCCATTTNCAGTGTAACTGGTATGGCTTCATCAAAGCGCATACAACCTGATCCCAGGTTTTATGTATGTGTCTGTCATTTCTTAAGTGTCTGTCATCTCCTTGCTGCCCCTAGTCAGGTTAAAATGCCAAGCCATGCAGGGTGTGGTGGTGGCGTGCCTTGAAGACTTTGCACTGTTCAGTGNGCATTTTCTGGGATCCAAAGAGGAGCAGCAAGGAGAGTGGTCTCCCAAGGCCTAGCAGCCCACCTCCTCCTCCCAAGGGTCTCCATGGCAACTGGTAAACAAGGATGCTGCTTAGGGAAGGAGCACTAAGTGCAAGGACAGCACTGGCAACATGCTTTAGGTACATCCTGGCTTCTAAAGCCTCTTTGCCATCACAGACCCTGGTCCCACAAAAGTGCTCTTACGTATTTGCTGCATTACTGTGCCCACACAGGCCAGTCTGACTGGTATATGATAAAGAAAGGAATTTGAGTGAAAATCACTTTGGTTTAGAATATTGCATTAACAAAATCATTTTATAAAATTTCATTTAAACAAACATTTAATAATTCTCCTATGTGAGGACAAATAGCTACTGGAAAAGAACTGGTTTTATTGATTGGTAACCACTCCTGTAGGACAAAGCACAGCTTACTGTTGAAGGAACTGGAAGTCACACCATATGACCAGGGCTGGAGGT
>LZPO01055177.1:197436-217756 GCA_001675575.1 Neotoma lepida
GGGCCTTTTGACGTTTACTAAAAGGTCTTCCCTTCACCTTCCCCGTTTCTTGTGGGGTATTTTTGCAGTGATCTCAGTCAGCAGCTGCTGTCCCCAACCCATGGGCAAGATTTCAAAGGCCCAACAGAAATGTCAGTGAATGACCTGTCAGCGTGACTGTCAAGCAATTGGCAGCTGCCCCTCTGCATGAGTTGGATCAAGAAAATATATCAGAAGCAGTTTTCCAAACTACACATTTTTCAACCCTAAGAGACCAGGAAAAGAGGCTATGCTTTCTCAGAAACAACCTGAAGAATTCTGTTTCAAATGATCAGCTCGACTAGTTACCATACATACATCTTCAGTTAGCTGGGCAGCTCAATACATAGACAGGGACATGCTGTGTCCTCCAGGCTAGCCTGGAACTACTAGGCTCAAGTGATTCTCATGTCTCAGATTACCAGGTAAGGTGAGACTGCAGGAGCATACCACGCCTGGCTCCTTCTCTGCCCCTTCTTTCTGAAGAATATAATCTAACTCAGTCACCTTTGTTTTCTTTGGCTTTCCGAATTCCACAAAGATTCTGGAGAATCATACAAAAACAAAAAACAGGCAGACAGACAAAACCAACAACCATGAGATGCTAATTTCCCATCACTGGTTTCCNTAAGCGAGATCCTGCTGCTTTGTTCAGGAGTTGTTTTCTATGGTGAACAAGGCAAGGTGTGGGCTTGTTGCTGGAACATCCTGGTGGAGCCTTGAGGCCCAACTTTCACAGATAGTGTAGAACTGAGGTGCTGCTTTCCCTTCAGGTAGGGATGGGTGCTTCATGAGCAACTCCTGCACTTGGTTCCCTTTCAGAAATCTTCTTAATTAACTTCTAATAGATGCAAAGTGGCCAGACAGTGTCTAGCACATCTGTGTTAGCCACATTTTTTTTTTCCTTTTTTAAAGTTTTGCAGTCTGTTGGAGTATGGATTGCTTCATTTGAAAAATAAAGGTTAATTAGGCACCTCATAAAAGGGTTTATTAAGCCATCCCTTCAGCAATTATTGGAAACATGCTTGCATCTTTCTTTGTGGAGTGCTGTGATGCTGCGGAAGGCAGTGCATACAGAGCCAGTGGAGGGTGATATGGCTTTTGTAGAGTAGGCGTCATCTTTGGTGGTCAGAGCTATGTTCAGATGCTGGTTCTGACTGGGTGGCACTGGGCTCTGCTCTGTCCTGGCTGTGGAACCTCTAGAGATTTTTCTTGGCATCAGCTTTCCCAGCTACTCTGTCCATTGCTAATTCATTGTGAAAAAAGAAATGATAACATATTTGAAGAGTCTAATGTCTGGCATATAACAACATCCCTATTATATATTTTATGAAGATCTACTAGAAGAAAGGAACTCAAAGGCCCCAACATAAAGAGATAAGGAGAAAGATCACTAATTACCCTGATCTGTACAGTGCACACTGTGTGCATGCTGAAAGGTCACACTATACCCCAATAACACTATAATATTTAGTCAATCAAAAGTTTTTATAAAATGTCCTATAGACATTTTATATTAACAATATTAATTAACAATATTACATTAACAATGCTATTTCCTTTTAAAGAACTTCTAGTTAAATGAGGAAAATAAGTCCTGGAGTTTCTGATCTACCTTGGAGGGTGCTGTGGTTTGACTGTGAAATGTTCTTCACAGACTCATGTACCTGAACATGGTCCCCAGCCAGTGGCAACNTTGTGAGAGAATATAGAACCCTTAGAAGAGGAGCCTCAGGCTGGAGAGATAGCTCAGTGGTTAAGAGCACTGGCTGCTCTTCAGGAGGACCCAGGTTCAATTCCCAGCACCCACATGATAGCTCACAACTGTCTCTAACTCCAGTTCAAGAGGATCTGACACCCTCATATAGACATACATAGAGACAAAACACCAATGCACATAAAATAAAAATAAAGAAGAGGAGCCTCGCTGAGGAAATGGGTTGCTATGGGTGGCCTTGAGGTTTTATAGTCTGGCCCCTGCTTCCTGACTCACCCCGATGAGAAAGCAGCCTGGACTCCTGCTGCTCCAGTCAAAAGCTGTCTCTAATGCCATGCCTTCCCCACCATGAGGGCTGCACCCCCAAAGCCATTTACCCAAACAAACCCTTTCCCCTCGTGTTGCTTCTTGTTCAATATTGGTCACAGCAATGAGAAAAGTGACAGAGGGGGACTTGGGAAGAGTGTGTGTAGAGAGGGCGTCGTGATGGGATTAAGCAGAAGCAGAGGGTGGTGGGACTGGAGAAAGGGAAAGCGAAGGGTCTCAGGAGGTGAAGCAGGAGGGATGGATCAGGGCCAGATGCTGAAAGGACTGGAGTACCTAGGGGAGGAGCTTGTTCTCCAAGTTATGAAGATGCTCCTCAGTTAGTGGTTCATCTTTTCCAAAATTCACCTTTAAATTCAGTGGTCACAGTGGCAGTGTCGAGAGCTAACCTTTACAGGGGATTAGTACCTTTCTCATGGGAAGGACTTCTCGCTCTGGAAGAACTGGATTAGCTGCCAGCAGGATGTGATATAAGGTGTAGATGTAGCTCTCCNTCTTGATACACCTAGTGTCCTTCTGATTTCAGCCATGCTACATCTCCTCCCCTCACCAGGGGATGGGCTGACTACAGTGACATGCTCTCGGACTTCTTGACTCCAGAATGAGCTGAAGAAAACCTCTATTGCTTACAAATTATCTAGCCACAGGTATCCTGTCATACCAACAGAAANTGGACTTCACAGAGTTTCACAGTTTTGGGGGAACAACATCTGTTGTTCTGACTTTGTCCTTGGTAATGTATAAGGACTGACAGAAAGGAGACGGGTGGCAGGTGGCAGGTAGGAACACCTTCCATCTGGAGGCAGATCCTGGTTACTTTCTTTTCTCCATCTCTTTATCTTGCTGTCCCAATCTGGTCTCTCAGCCAGGGTCTGTGTCCTTACCACATTCTTCCTGTCTTCCCTGTATCAGACTATGATTCTTATGGCAGAATCATAATTTTTCCCCTTTCAATCTTTNCATATTGAAATAAACAAATAAAGTATACTCATAAATTATACTCATAAAAGTTAAAATAGCATGAGAAGGCCCAGGTCCCTTCTGTCCAGCTTTGGACACCACTACATCTTCTGATTCTTTAGTGCCTTCTGGATTCCTAGAAGGATTCAGTATCTCCATCCTCCTGGCACACGCCTCCCCAAGGCTTGTCTCCGAGAACATTTCAACCTTTACAACAGCAAATAACCCAATGCCTTAAAGAACCCTCTACATATGGAACTGCAATCCCGTCACTTGTCAAGAAGCAGCTGGGACCAGGTGACTTNGTCATACATTTTTTCTTGGTGGCTGCAGCTGGATACTAGGCAGTGCAGGGGATGCTACAGGACTCAGGAAATGACCTCAAGCCAAAGGCCAATGAGCTATCATCTCATTAGGTTACAATGGCTATTAAGAGAAAGGAAAGTAAGTAAAAAGTGTGGTATGGGAGGGGGATGGANAGTCTGTTGGAGTATGGATTGCTTCATTTGAAAAATAAAGGTTAATTAGGCACCTCATAAAAGGGTTTATTAAGCCATCCCTTCAGCAATTATTGGAAACATGCTTGCATCTTTCTTTGTGGAGTGCTGTGATGCTGCGGAAGGCAGTGCATACAGAGCCAGTGGAGGGTGATATGGCTTTTGTAGAGTAGGCGTCATCTTTGGTGGTCAGAGCTATGTTCAGATGCTGGTTCTGACTGGGTGGCACTGGGCTCTGCTCTGTCCTGGCTGTGGAACCTCTAGAGATTTTTCTTGGCATCAGCTTTCCCAGCTACTCTGTCCATTGCTAATTCATTGTGAAAAAAGAAATGATAACATATTTGAAGAGTCTAATGTCTGGCATATAACAACATCCCTATTATATATTTTATGAAGATCTACTAGAAGAAAGGAACTCAAAGGCCCCAACATAAAGAGATAAGGAGAAAGATCACTAATTACCCTGATCTGTACAGTGCACACTGTGTGCATGCTGAAAGGTCACACTATACCCCAATAACACTATAATATTTAGTCAATCAAAAGTTTTTATAAAATGTCCTATAGACATTTTATATTAACAATATTAATTAACAATATTACATTAACAATGCTATTTCCTTTTAAAGAACTTCTAGTTAAATGAGGAAAATAAGTCCTGGAGTTTCTGATCTACCTTGGAGGGTGCTGTGGTTTGACTGTGAAATGTTCTTCACAGACTCATGTACCTGAACATGGTCCCCAGCCAGTGGCAACNTTGTGAGAGAATATAGAACCCTTAGAAGAGGAGCCTCAGGCTGGAGAGATAGCTCAGTGGTTAAGAGCACTGGCTGCTCTTCAGGAGGACCCAGGTTCAATTCCCAGCACCCACATGATAGCTCACAACTGTCTCTAACTCCAGTTCAAGAGGATCTGACACCCTCATATAGACATACATAGAGACAAAACACCAATGCACATAAAATAAAAATAAAGAAGAGGAGCCTCGCTGAGGAAATGGGTTGCTATGGGTGGCCTTGAGGTTTTATAGTCTGGCCCCTGCTTCCTGACTCACCCCGATGAGAAAGCAGCCTGGACTCCTGCTGCTCCAGTCAAAAGCTGTCTCTAATGCCATGCCTTCCCCACCATGAGGGCTGCACCCCCAAAGCCATTTACCCAAACAAACCCTTTCCCCTCGTGTTGCTTCTTGTTCAATATTGGTCACAGCAATGAGAAAAGTGACAGAGGGGGACTTGGGAAGAGTGTGTGTAGAGAGGGCGTCGTGATGGGATTAAGCAGAAGCAGAGGGTGGTGGGACTGGAGAAAGGGAAAGCGAAGGGTCTCAGGAGGTGAAGCAGGAGGGATGGATCAGGGCCAGATGCTGAAAGGACTGGAGTACCTAGGGGAGGAGCTTGTTCTCCAAGTTATGAAGATGCTCCTCAGTTAGTGGTTCATCTTTTCCAAAATTCACCTTTAAATTCAGTGGTCACAGTGGCAGTGTCGAGAGCTAACCTTTACAGGGGATTAGTACCTTTCTCATGGGAAGGACTTCTCGCTCTGGAAGAACTGGATTAGCTGCCAGCAGGATGTGATATAAGGTGTAGATGTAGCTCTCCNTCTTGATACACCTAGTGTCCTTCTGATTTCAGCCATGCTACATCTCCTCCCCTCACCAGGGGATGGGCTGACTACAGTGACATGCTCTCGGACTTCTTGACTCCAGAATGAGCTGAAGAAAACCTCTATTGCTTACAAATTATCTAGCCACAGGTATCCTGTCATACCAACAGAAANTGGACTTCACAGAGTTTCACAGTTTTGGGGGAACAACATCTGTTGTTCTGACTTTGTCCTTGGTAATGTATAAGGACTGACAGAAAGGAGACGGGTGGCAGGTGGCAGGTAGGAACACCTTCCATCTGGAGGCAGATCCTGGTTACTTTCTTTTCTCCATCTCTTTATCTTGCTGTCCCAATCTGGTCTCTCAGCCAGGGTCTGTGTCCTTACCACATTCTTCCTGTCTTCCCTGTATCAGACTATGATTCTTATGGCAGAATCATAATTTTTCCCCTTTCAATCTTTNCATATTGAAATAAACAAATAAAGTATACTCATAAATTATACTCATAAAAGTTAAAATAGCATGAGAAGGCCCAGGTCCCTTCTGTCCAGCTTTGGACACCACTACATCTTCTGATTCTTTAGTGCCTTCTGGATTCCTAGAAGGATTCAGTATCTCCATCCTCCTGGCACACGCCTCCCCAAGGCTTGTCTCCGAGAACATTTCAACCTTTACAACAGCAAATAACCCAATGCCTTAAAGAACCCTCTACATATGGAACTGCAATCCCGTCACTTGTCAAGAAGCAGCTGGGACCAGGTGACTTNGTCATACATTTTTTCTTGGTGGCTGCAGCTGGATACTAGGCAGTGCAGGGGATGCTACAGGACTCAGGAAATGACCTCAAGCCAAAGGCCAATGAGCTATCATCTCATTAGGTTACAATGGCTATTAAGAGAAAGGAAAGTAAGTAAAAAGTGTGGTATGGGAGGGGGATGGANGCCCTTGCACATTGCTGGCTAGAATGCAAATTAGTGTAGCCACAATGGAGAACAGCATGGAGTGTTCTTGGCAAATTAAGAACACAGNCAGTATATGATTCAGCAATCCCACCACAGGACATGTATTCAAGGGCAATAAAATCAATATATCAAAGAGCCATCAGCTCCTCCACATTCACTGTAGCACTATTCACAACAGGCAAGAACTAGAAACAATATAATTAATTACCCACCGTCAACTGATTAGCAGGTAGAGAAAGTGATACAAGGCCACTATGGAATACTATTTGGCTATAAAACACGAAACTCTGTATTTTGTAACAGCATGGGTGGATGTGGAGGGCATTACAGCAAGGGGTATAAGCCAGGAACAAAAAGACAAATACAAAAGACAAACACTTCATTAGCTTACTCATCGGTTGCACTTCTAAAAAAAAAGCTGAACTGCCTACCCTGTGACCTGCTTAAGAAATGTCCCATTTCTTCTCTGTGCCCCTTTCTACATATACCCCTCAGTTAAGGAGGTCCAACTTGTGCCACTAACCCCATCCACACATGCCAAATGTCTATAGCCCACAACCCTAGCTGGAGAGTCCAGGCTTCCCTGGACGACACCCCAACTCCAGCTATCCCACCAACTCCACACATCCCTACTGCATACACCTGGCCCTTTCTCTAGGTAGATGCAAGATTCCCAATGCCATCTATACCTACCCCCACAACCTGAGAACCTCTACGGGGAGGGGCACTAGACCCAAACCACTCTACCCACCTCTATAAACTGCCTAATGACTCTGTGTCCTTCTTGGCTTTCTGCACCCCTCTCTACATATATCCGTCTGGTAGGGAAGCCTCACTTGTGCCACCAGCCATATCCACCTGAGGAATGTCCTTACCNTCATCTCTAGCCTAAGGTATAACCCACCTACCCATCTCTGTGACTCACCTGAGGACCATGAGTCCCACACTTGCCTTTTAGGTAAAAAATCCCATATTCATATAGGCAACTTGGACAGCACCCATTACCTGAAGAAAAATGCTCAGACTCCTGAAGACTGACTCGGAGAATCCTCTAACTCTATAGAAAGTCTGCTCCTGGGCTTAGAAACCTCAGCTCAAACTTAGCCAGCTACTTCTGAAACCCCATTTGAACATCAACACAGAAATATCCAAAGACTGAATCCTAAGCCTCATGTGGCAATCTGACAAGTTGGGATAATAGGCAAGAGAACATGAAATATCCACTCAGCAAAAGAGACAAGAGTTCTCTACCAAGAAACACCACTAACTACCTAGTTTCAGATGTCTAAGATCCATTGCAAAATCACAAATATGAATAACCAAAACAAATCTCCAACAAAAATTTTAGTCACCTGAGAAAATTGACTTAGATGACATACAAGAGGATTGTTTTAAAATAGCAGTAATAAATATAATCAAAGAACTCAAAGAGGCTATGAAGAAATGCCAGAATGAAATACAAAGTCCCACCGCTAACCAAAAAGTTACTTAATTGCAATTGATACTTGCAAGGAAAGGGAAAATCAGTTTTTTCCCCAATGGAATGTCATTGGACATATCAACCACACTACAGGGTAGGCCTCATGTTCAGGAGTCAATGGCCAACACAAATTGGACGCCGTTTTTAAAATTATCATTATATTGTGTGTTTGTGTTTTGTTTCTGTACTTTTTGTCTTATTGGTTTTTATGTTTTTTAAATTTTTTTTCAGAGAGAGGGAGGCATGAAGAAGTTGGGTGGGCAGGAGATTGAGGGAGGATCTGGGAGGAATTGGGGGAGCAGAAAGAAAATGATCACAATATATTATATAATAACTTTTGACTAAAATAATAAATTAAAAAACGTAGAAGAAAACTTCCCCTAATCTAAGCAAAGAGATGATTATCAAGATCCAAGAGGCACAGCAAACAGATAGGATCAGAAAAGAAACTCCACGTCATACAATAATTAAAANACAAAGTATACAGACACAGAATATTAAAAGCAGCAAGAAAGAAGGACCAACTCACATACAATGACAGGGCCAGCAGAACCACAGCACACTTTTCAATGGAGACCATAAAATCCAGAAAGGATTGGACCAATGTCCAGCAAGTTATGAAAGACCACAGATGCCAGCCTAGCCACACTGAATTAAAGAAGAAAGGGAAAATCTCCCAGGACAAAACCCGATTTAGGGAATTTGTAACTACCAAGCTGGCTTTAGGGAGGATATTGGAAGGAACACTTAGGTCTGAATAGAATGTTAAACATATACATTCACAAGAAGGGACAAGGCACAAATCAATTCCAGAACACTGAATCAAGGGAGGCCTAANAGAACTCCACAAAAGCCACAAAATGATGGGAATTAATAGACATTGTTGAACAATAACTCTTAATATTAATAGTCTCAACTCTCAATAAAGAAATCAGACTGCATTAGAAAACAGAATCCATCTCTTTGCTGCCTCGAACAAGCACACCTTGTGACCACTCTACACACCACCTCAGGGTAATAGGGTAGAAAGAGTATTCCAAGCAAATGGAACAAGGAAACAAGCAGGTGTGGTTATTCTAATTTCCAACAAAATTAACTTCAACCCAAAACTAATCTAAAGAGGCAAAGAGGGGCATTATGTCCTCATTAACAGAAAAATTCAAGAAGAGGGTATTATAATCCTAAACATATACACAGCAAACCCAAAAGCCAGTAAAAGAGTCAGAGACAGCCCCTGTTCCCACTGTTAGTCCCACAAGAGGACCAAGCTACACAGCTGTAACATATATGCTGAGTGCCTAGGTCAGTCCCATGCAGGCTCCCTGGTTGTCAGTTCAGTCTCTATGAGCCCTTATGAGCCCAGGTTAGTTGATTCTGTCAGTTTTCTTATGGTGTCTTTGACCCTTTTGGCTCCTACAATCCTTTCTCCCCCTCTTNTNCAGAATTCCCCGAACTCTGCCTAGTGTTTGGCTGTGGGTTTCTGTATCTGTTTCCATGAGTTTCAGCTCACACTTTCTTATATGCACCAGGGTCACCTGCCCAGGGACAGCACTGCCCACAGTGGTCTGGGCCCTTCCACACCAATAATTAATCAAGAAAATTTCCCACAACCTTGCCTACAGGCCAATCTGAGGGTGACATTTCCTCAGTTGAGGTTCCCTCTTCTCCGATGACTCCAGCCTGTGTGAAATCGACAAAAGGATGAAAGAACTGTTAAACATATAAANATATCACTAGCAACAATTTAGTTCAGACAATGTACAGAAAACAAGCTGGAGAAAGGCAATCAACAGCCAGAGGAGCCCACAGGCAGCAGCAAAGGTTGCGATGTGACATCATCCGAGTCCCAGAAGCAGAGGAGGGTGGCACGCTGCAGAAGAACATTAAGAGTAACTGCTGGACAGTTGCAGNATCATGAGAGAGCNGGTGGTGTAATCGAGGAGGTGAACAAATGGAGAAACTGCTGTGGTATCCACCAATACAGAAAGTCCATCTGAAAGACCCCAGCATCGATGCTGGACAAAATTTTCCGTAAATTTGGCATGTCCTCTGCTGGACCAAGAGCATATACAAAACCCTGCAATCTATTTTCTGCTTAAGGGTGAGTGTCTGACCACTTTCCCTGAAATTAGGGGCCCCTTACATATTTCTACTCAACCTTTTACGGAAATTATAGTCAGCTGATTGGGAAAGAAGAAAAAAAACCTCACTATTCAGAGGTATTATAATCATCCTTGTTAAAATCTTAAGGACACACACGCATGCACACGTAGACACACATGTAGACACATTACACATGCATACCTATATGGCCTAGAAAAAATATTTGCTCTTCTCCCTCTGTTCCCCGAAGATCCAANCCCCCAGTCTCATCTTCAGTTCTGTGGCAGCCTTCCTTACTCCCCTGTCCTGTGGATTCCACAGATCGTCCCCCTTCTATCCTCCCCTCTACTCATTGCTTTGTCCTAGCCCCCAAGCCCAGCAGGCACCCCCTGCTAACCAAGGACTGCCCCTCCCAGGGCAACAAGTAGGCTGAAGGCAGATTCACACCTCTCTGTCTGCTCCACCAGATCCAATACCCAGGGTCACCCCCAGCTCTGTAGCTGGAAACCTGCTGTGGTCTCCCTTTCTCCTTGGACCCACCCCCAACAGACCACACACCTCTTNTCCCCTAACCTTCCCCAACTCATCCCATNATCCCAGCTCCAACACCAGCAGGCATTCACAGGGAACACACCAGCTGAGCAGGACAGGGAAACAACAGGTAAGCTAACCGAAGACCTTCATCACTGCCTGCTCCCCTCCAAATCCAATCTTCTAGTCTCACNCTTNGGGCTGCTGCAACAGAACACCAGCTGCNGCCTTCCTTCCCNGAGGCGCACATCTCCCGNGGATCCACAGACCTTCCCCTCCTAAGCTCCCGCCCGCAGCTCATCGCTTTTTCCCAGCCTTCAACTCTAGCAGGCACCTCTTGCTAACCCACGGGCCAGGCCTGCCAGAAAACCAGGTAGGCTCTTTGCAGACCTCTTCTCGCCCTGTCCCCTCCCCGAGATCCAATCCCCCAGTCTCATCCTCAGCTCTGCAGCAGAACACCTATGGCAGCCTTCCCTCCCCCTGCTCCCATCTCCTGTGGATTCCACAGATCTTTCTGCCCCACCCCCTACCACATTACTTTGTTCAAGCCCCGAAACCCCAGCAGGCACCCCTTGCTAAACCAAGGGAACGCACTGAGCAGATCAGGAAAACAGGCAACACACAGCCATCATATTCTCCAAAAACCCAGAAAAGAAACAAGAGCCAAGAAACAAAACACCCCACCTACCCAACAAAGACAAATCCAGACCTATAATCATCCCAAACTCAGATGCCTAGACACCATCATAAAAACACAATCAATAATGTCCAGGGCAATGTATCTCCACTTGAGCCCAGATATCCTACCACAGCAGGCCCTGAACATTCCAACGCAGCAGAAACACATGAAAAAGACCTTAAAACCAACGATATGAAGATGATAGAGGTCCTAAAAGAGGAAATGAAACAATCCCTTAAAGAAATTGAGCAAAGACAAACAAACAATTGGAAGAAACAAATAAATCCNTTAAAGAAATCCAAGAAAAAAGAAAAAAAAAGTTTAAGGAAGTGAATAAAACTGTTGAAGACCTGAAAATGGAAATAGAAGCAATAAAGAAAACACAAACTGAAGGAATTCTGGAGATGAAAAATTCAGGAATTCGAACAGGAGCCACAGAGGCAAACTCCACCAACAGAATACAAGAGATGGAAGAGAGAATCTCAGGTGTTGAAGATATGATAGAAGAAATGGATACATTGGTCAAAGAAAATTTAAATGTTAAAAACTCCTGACACAAAACATCCAGGAAATTTGGGACACTATGAAAAGATGAAACCTAAGAATAATAGGAATAGAGGAAGGNGAAGAATCCCAGCTCAAAGGCCTGGAAAATACTTTCAATAAAATCATAGAAGAAAAATTTCCTAACCTAAAGAAAGAGATGCCTATAAAGGTACAAAAAGTATTCAGAACACCAAATAGATTGGATTAGAAAAGAAACTCCCTAGGTACATAATAATCAAAACACTAAACATACAGAATAGAGAAAGAATGTTAAAAGCTGAAAGGGAAAAAGAGCAAGTAGCANATAAAAGTAGACCTATTAGAATTACACCTGATTTCTCAGTGGNGACTCTGAAAGCCAGAAGAGTCTGGACAGATGTCTTGCAAACTCTAAGAGATCACAGATGCCAGCCAAGATTACTATACCCAGCAAAACTTTCAGTTACTATAGATGGAGAAAACAAGATGTTCCATGATGAAATCCAAATTTAAATAATATCTATCTACAATTCAGCCGTACAAAAGGTGCTAGAAGAAAAACTCCAACCTAAGGCGGTTGACTACATCCATAAAAATACAAGGGACAAATATTCTTAGACCAGCAAAACCAAAAGAAGGAAAGCACATGTGTGTGAGGACATGCACACACACATACTCATGAACACACGCACACAACCACCATCACCACCACTAAAAGAACAGGAATCAGCAATCATTGTTTACTAATATCTCTCAATAACAATGGACTCAATTCCCCAGTAAAAAGACATAGACTAACAGACTGGATGCAAAAACAGGATCCATCCTTCTGCTGCAGCCAAGAAACACACCTCAACATGAAGGATAGATGTTACCTCAGGGTAAAGGGTTGGAAAAAGGCATTCCAAACAAATGGACCTAAGAAACAAGCAAGTGTGACCATTTTAATATCTAACAAAATAGACTTCAAACCAAAACAAATCANAAGAGATAGGGAAGGACAATACATACTCATCAAAAATTAAAAAAAATTCCATGAAGATGACATTTCACTTCGTAACATCTATGCCACAACACAGGGTACCCAAGTTTGTTAAACAAAAACTACTATAGTTTAAACCACATATTGACCTTCACACACTTATAGTGGGAGATTTCAATACCTCACTCTCGCCAATGGGCATGTCATCCAGACAAAAACCAAACAGATTTATTGGAGCTAATTGACTTTATAAACCAAATGGATCTAATAAATATTTACAGAACATTTCACCCAAACACAAAAGAATATACCTGCTTCTCAGCACATCATGGAACTTTCTCCAAAATTGACCACATACTTGGACACAAAGCAAATCTCAACAGGTACAAGAAAATTGAAATAATTCCCTGCATCCCATCAGACCACCACAGATTAAAGCTAGATTTCAACAACAACAGAAACAACAGAAAGCTCACTAACTCANTGAAACAGAATAACTCTCTATTGAATAAAAAATGGGTCAAGACAGAAATAAGGAAAGAAATTAAAGATTTTCTAGAAGTCAATGAAAATGAATGCACAACATACCCAAACTTCTGGGACACAATGAAAGTGGTGCTAAGAGGAAAGTCCATAGTACTAAGTGCCTACATGAAAAAAACTGGAGTGATCTCACACTAGCAACTTAACAGCACACCTGAAAGCTATAGAAGAAAAAGAAGTAAGTACACCTAAGGGGAGTAGAAATAATCACTCAGGGCTGAAATCAACAAAATAGAAACAAAGAGAACAATACAAAGAATCAATGAAACAAAGAGTTGGTTCTTTGAGAAAATCAACAAGATAGACAAACCCTTATCCAAACGAATAAAAGACACACAGAAAATATCCAAATTAACAAAATCAGAAATGAAAAGAGGGACATAACAATGGACACTGAAGAAATACAGGGAATCATAAGAAATACAGGGAGCCAAAACCCCCAGAACATCTAAAACAACCCTGAACATTAAAAGAACTGCTGGAGGTCTCCCCATCCTGATTTCATGTTGTGCTATAGAGCTATAGTAACAAAAACCACATGCTATTGGAATAAAAACAGATACATTGATCAANGGAATTGAACTGAAGATCGAAAGGTAAATCTGCATCTATGGACACCCTATTTTTGATAAAGAAGATAGAAATATACACTGAAAAAAAAAGGCAGCATCTTCAACAAATGGTGTTGCTTAAACTGGATGTCTGCCTGTAGAAGAATGCAAGTAGATCCATACTTATCACCCTGCACAAAACTCAAGTCCAAGTGACTGGAAGACCTCAACATAAAACCATCCAGTTTCATGTTGTATCTACACTGAACCTGATAGAGGAGAAGATAGGAATAGCCTTGAACACACTGGCACAGGAGAAGACTTGNGGAACCAAACACCAATAGTGCAGACACTAAGATCACCAATTAATAAACAGGACCTCATGAAACTGAAAAGCTTCTGTAAGGCAAAGGACACCATCATTTGGGCAAGGCAGCAGTACAGAATGGGAAAATATTTTTATTAGCTCCACATCTGATAGAGGACTGATATCCAAAATAAGAACTCAAGAAACTAGACATCAAACAGAATTCTCAACAGAGGAATGTCAAACAGCTGAGAAACACTTAAAGAAATGTTCAGCATCCTTAACCATGAGGAAAATGTAAATCAAAACTACTTTGAGATTCCATCTTACACCTGTCAGAATGGCTATGATCAATAACACAAGTGACAGCTCATCCTGATCAGGATGTGGAATAATGGGAACACTCCTCCATTGCTGGTGGAATGCAAACTCAAATACAGCTACTATTGAAATCAGTATAGTGTTTCGTTAGAAGGTTGGGAGTCAATTTACCTTAAGATCCAGCTATACCACTCTTGGGCATATACCCAAAGGATGCTTCATCCTATCAGAGGAACACTTGTTCAACTATGCTCATTGTAGTTTCATTCATAATAGCCAGAAACTGGAAATAACTTAGATGTCCCTCAACAGAAGAATAGATAAAGAAAATGTGGTACATTAACACAATGGAGTATTATTGAGCTGTTAAAAAATGACATCATGTGATTTGCAGACAAATGGATGTAACTAGAAAAAAAATCAGACCCAGAAAGATAAATATGGTATGAATTTGCTTATTTGTAGATATTAGGCATTAAGTAAATGATAACCAAGCTACAATCCATAGACCCAGAGATGTTAGGTACAGATGAAGGGTCTAGGCAGGACACATGGATCTCCCTAGGAAGCAGAAATAGAATAGATTTTATGGGTGAACTGGGGGTGTGCAGAGACAGGAATGGGAGGATTGTATGGGGAGGGGAAAGGGAGATAGGATTGAGGGAGGGAATGTGGGGGTGGTGGTGGTGAGACAGTTGGAATTGGGAGGCATTTAAGGGATGATATGGAAACATAATGCAGTGGAAACTTCCTAAAATATATGAAGGTGATATCCTAATGGGATCTCCTAGTAATGGGGGATACAGGGTCTCAATTGGTCACATCAAATGAAGCTTCCATTAGTGGGATTGGGTTGGATTCTGTTGAGTTGTTTGCCTAAGGAGTCACATGGAAATCTCCAAACAACCTAGGCTGTTGCTAAGACAGTGGGTTCCTCTCTGCAAACTGACAGAGGGGGCCTATTGCAGAGGACAATACCCATACAACTCACTGAACATGGAAAAGTCCAGCTGGTGCCTACATGACCTTACCCCTACATTCTAGTGTTTTTGGTGAGGAAAGGTTCTCTGTAGATTACCAAAAAAGAAAGAAATGCACACACCAAGCCAGCCACAAAATCTTTGACGTACAATATGTCCTGCCTGTAAGATATGCTAGAGCAATGGTGGCACAGAACTTGTGGGAGTCACCAAGCAATGTCTGATTTGACTTCAGGGCCCATTCCATGAGACTGAACCCATATCCAACACTGCTTGAATGACCAAGAACCAGAGACTAAATAGCCCAGAGATCTAGGGTAAAACCAAACACTATTGTTCCAGAAAAAAGTATCAATAAAATGACTCCTGTGATATTCTGCTATCCTCAAAGATCAGTGCCAGTCATCACCAGAGAAGCTTCCTGTGGCAGCAGATGGGAACAGATACAGAGACTCATAGCCAGACATTACTCAGAAAGACAGTCTAAATGGGATGTCTCCATCAAATCCCTCCCTCAAGAGCTCACTTCTGCTGAAGAGGAGGTGGAAAGAGAGTAAGGGCAAGAGGGGATGGAGGACACAGGAGAACAAGGCTCTCTGAATCAACTAAGCAAGCTGTATATGAGCTCACAGAGACCGAAGCAGCAAACACAGGGCCTACCAGGGGCTGCATTTCTCTCTGCATATGTTATAGCTTTTAGCTTAGCATTTTTCCATCATTCTGAGATTTATTCATTAATTAATTCACCTACTCAAAACAGAGTTAGCAGATGTCTAAAACTAGGTATAAAGTTATGAAAAAATGCATGTGATCTCTGTGATCACAAAGCTTGAAGTCTCGAAGATGAAGCAATACTGAAACAGAAGTGGAGAGCTGGGCCTGTGACTATGGAAGGGAAAAGACAGTATGGTAGTATGGTACAGCTTAGTGTTCTTATGGGACTCCTCAGAGTGAGAATGAGTGGATCTCTGATTCTTGTGCCTGCTCTTAGAACTCTTTTCCTCCTGTTGGTTAGCCTTGTCCAACTGTGATATGATGATTTTTGCTTTATCTTAGTATATCTTACTTTGTCATGTTTGGTTGTTAACTCTTAGAAGCCTGTTCTTTTCTAGTGAGTGACAGAAAGGGTGTGGATCCAGAGGGGACAGGAGGTGGGGAGGAACAAAGAAAAACAGAGGGAGGAGAAACTATAATCAGGATATATTGTATGAGAAAAGAATACATTTTCAATAAAAGGAAAAAATAAAAAAATAAATATTTGAGTTAGCTTTAGTGACATTTCATGCTAAAACTTCAACAAATAAGTAATTATATTTCAGCATACTAGCAATGAACAATTAAAAGCAGAGAAAATTAAATTACCATTTCAAGAAACAAGACTCTCATATATAAATGTAAAGTAGGTATGAGCTCTGAGATACCTACACAATTGGATGAAAGAACTCAAGACCAATAAAAACAGAAAACATGGCTGTACCTTATCAGTTAAAACTTAACGTAGCAAGGATGTCTTTAAACATATAACCAAATTCCAATCAAAACCCCTGGTCACTTCCAAGTTAGAGGCAAGGTTATCCCAAAACTCTCGGGAGAGGCAAAGGAGATGGAGGAGTGATAGTCTCGAAAGGGAAGAACAGATTCTGGAGAAGCCTGCCTTCAGCCTGTGAGACTCACTACATGGCAGGAGCCAACCTGCTGTCCTTGTCAGCAATGGAAACAGATGCCATGGGCAAGAGCAGATAGAGATTTCTACACAGGCACTCAGCTGGTCCTCAAATGTTACAAAAAAGTAATTCTTATCCAATGGAGGACAGGTGATATTTTCATCATATGGTGTTAAAACTACTCACAGTCATACAAGTGAAAATGGACCTGAGCCAAAACCCCACACATCACACAAAAGTAAGACTTCTAATGGGTTGCAGATTTAAGTGGAAAACACAAAAGTGTAAAACTTAACATTCCATTCAGGAAGAGCTTGGGCCCCAGAGCTGCACCAAGGTCCTTAGGCTCCCACAGGTATGAGGGACAAAGTACAAAGCCATCAAGTTGAATTGTGTCAGACAGAGCTTTCCGGGCTGCAAAGCTCTATGAGGAGAATGTGGAGCCCAGCAGGACCTGGGAGAAGAGACCTGCACAGTGTGTCTAGGAGAAGAGACCTGCACAGTGTGTCTAGGAGAAGAGACCTGCACAGTGTGTCTAGGAGAAGAGACCTGCACAGTGTGTCTAGGAGAAGAGACCTGCACAGTGTGTCTAGGAGAAGAGACTTGCATAGTGTGTCTAGGAGAAGATACCTGCACAGTGTGTCTAGGAGAAGAGACTTGCACAGTGTGTCTGGCAGAGGATTTGAACTCATTATATACAAAGACCTTTTGATGCTCCCCTACAGGAAAAAGATTAAAGTTAGAAATATGTAAAAGTATGAACAGATGTTTCACAAGATATAATATTCAGACAAAAACCAAACCAAACCAACCAAAAAATACCGCAGCATGAAACCACCTCAGCACCATAAGCTGTCAGGTAAATGAAAATCAAAGCCATTGAGGAATATCAGTACACCCATTNGAGTGATTAAAATCAACAGAAGCGAAGAAAGCTGGTGAGCACATGGCACAGACAGTGTCTCATGTGCTGCTGCTGGGGATTCAGGCTGGCCTACCACTGTGGAAAACAGTATGCCAGGGTCTCGTACAGGAAACATACACCACAGGCAGCAAGCAAGCCCAACCCAGGTAAGATTAAAAATGCATTCACAGAAACTCTGCTGTGAAATATCTGTAGACACTTCAGTGTGACTTCCCCAAACTGGCAATAACTGAAATGCCTGCCACAGATGAGCAGATCCACAAACTATGGTCCATGTCTTACCACCCAGCAATAAAAAAGAAACTACGGACACACAGCTGAGATGAACTGTCAGGAACTGTGCTGACTTGTAGGGGGCAGAGGAAGCCCTGAGTGAGTGAAGCCCTGAGTATGTTGACATGTCAAGGACCCTGCAGCCTCAGACCCATGCTTTAATGGCAAAGCCTTCCCTCCTGGGGTGTGGCTCAGAGGGAAATGGCAAAACCTTCCCTTTTGGTCTGTGTGTGGATAGTGTGTGCAGAAATTGCTCTCCATAGCTTTCTCCCTCCTACCCCACCCCAACCTTACGGCTTGCAGACTGCTTCCCTACGGAGACTTCTACTGAGATTAACTGAACTGAGATTAATTGACTCAGCTGTGCACCATAAACCCCACCCTCTTTTTTACCCATATGCAACAACCCCGCCTCTGTTCAACTATACAAAATAAACACGCTGTGTTTCCAAGATGCTGTGGTTTCTCCAGCAGAGAGCCCAGACCAACCCATCACAGCTTTCTGTCTGTATGTATCTGTCTGTCTTTTCTTTATTCCCTTGATGCCTGGTCAGGTCAGTTAAGGAGCAGTGATGGNCTAGGCACTGAGTGAAATCTAGTTCTGAAAGATCAAACAGTAGGACTCCATGATCACAACACCTCTCTATGAAGAGACAAAGCCAGAGGAACAGAGGTTTTTGTCTGTGGTTGCCTGAGATCCTGGCTGGGACCTGGCCCTTGGAGGTAGTGCAGCGGTGCTGTGCCCAACAGCAGGACTATCACAGGACTCCAACCTATGCTAAAATGCATAGATTGGCACATAAAATCCAGTCTTTATGTATCTTAATTTAAAAAAAGGATGAAGGAAAGNGGAAAGTGATAATAGTGTTCGGACTCTGTAAGGGGAATCGAGTGAGATGCAGCAGCTGGCTACAGCAGCAGGAGCCACCTGCACTGATTCTGGGCTACCTTCTACTGTTCACGATTATCCTCTAAAGGTGAGTCGGTGTCAACTTACATAAAANATCACCCCCTCCAAACCTAAGGATACCTAAGGATAAAGGAAGCAAAATAATTGACTATTCTCATTTGAGAAGCAGAGGAGTTTGGCATGGACCAGCCCTACAGCAGCCTCTGTCCCAACCTGCTCATTTCTAGGCTGCTCCTTACAGCTCCTTACAGGCTGTAACCTGAGCAGCAGGGACCTCAAGGGCCTTCACATGCCATGGAGATAGGGTAGTACTACATTTTTACTCACACACATCACTGAAACCATGAGCTGGGCTGAAATTATGAGAGGCCGAAGAAAAACTTTCAGACCATGCATTAGGATTTCCTTGGCAGCCAACAAGAACTTCCATCTCTCAGGAGCTACCCCCGGGTTATGAAAATGCCTAGTAATTCAGTTTTCTCTAATTGACCTTGAGAATCACTGTGGCTTACAATGCTTGACAGTTCCTAACTCCACAAACAGTGATTTATGCATCCGAGGCAGATCATCTTGGAAAACAAACTCCTCCTCCCCTGCCCAAATGTCCTGAGTAGCAGTAATCACCTTTTAATTTTCCTTGCTTAAACAGCATCATCACTCAAGAGGAAGAACCAAGGTTAATTCCAGTCTGTGATGAGTATGGGTGAACAGAGCCACAGAAATATTCCACATACAGCAGACACATGCTTTCCATGTCTCAAGTGCTCTACCTGAAAAGCCCAAAGGTGCATTTTGATTTCCTGGCTACTAGGTGGTTTTTCCACTGATAACTTTGGCCTAAGATATTTGTATCTCAGCTAAGACAAAGATCTGAAGGGAAGGTCTCTGTGGAAAGCATATTCTTCGATGTTCTAGAATTTTTACTCCATTGCAGTATATTGTCCTTAAAAATGATTACTGTTAGTTGGACTCATTCTCTGGAAGCATTCACCATCTTCTTTCTCTGTGTGTACATTAACAGATGGTTATCCATGTCCTATCCCAAATAATGACAAGCAAAACAAAAGAATTCCATCCCCAACATTTACACTTTGTTTTACTTCAAAAGTGGCCAAATGCTGTCTGAGTGACACCACTGTCAGTCAAGGAGGACCCTCCCATCTTCTGTCCAAGCCTGAATGGGTGGTTTAGGGACAATGAGGTCCACATACCTTCCAGCAGGTCTCTGGCCAGACCAGGTTCTGCCCCCGTGGACCGAACAAAGTCTGACAGGACTGCGTCCATATCAAGCGTCATAGGATCATGTAGAAGTGCTGCCCAGCACTCAGCCGAGGGCGGGTTTGGAAGCAGGCTAGAGACCATCCATCTGCAGGAAACAAGAGAAGGGCATCTCACCATGCAATGGACTAGAGGGATGTGTGAACACACACACACACACACACACACACACACACACACACACACACAC
>LZPO01055177.1:232645-247520 GCA_001675575.1 Neotoma lepida
GGGAGGTGGTGGGGCAGGAGGAGGGAGGAGAGGGGGATCTGAGGTTGGTATGTAAAAGGAGTGGAAGATCTTTTTAATAAAAAAAGAAAAAACCACTTAGAAAAAGCACATTTTAGGACAATCTCATTATTTTGAAATGCTCNATTACTATAGGATAAATTGCTATTTACTTCATATTTTTTGGTTAGATTTATGCCAAGGTAGTTTTGAAAGACATCTTCCCTGCCCCTATTACATGTAGCAACTGAGTATTGTGTTTATAAACAAAGTTACTGATTTTTCTGAGTTGAATGCATATGGTGAGGGGCTNGGGATATGGCTCAGTAATTAAGAGCACTGGTTATTCTTCCAGAAGACCTAGGTTCAATTCCCAGTACCTACATCAGTTCTGGAGAACTGATGGCNTCCTCTAGCCTCCACTGGCACCAGGCATGAACATGGTATACAGACACATATATAGNCACATTGTGCTTCAAACACACAAACACCACCTACCCACACACCAAAAGAGAAAAAACACACAAGGAATAATAACTGCTAATTCTGATGGAACAATCGGGCCTGGAAGTGAGGCCACAGAACCTGATGACATCTGTCCTGACTTGTAAGAACCATGACCTTGCAGCTATGTTAAGCTACTTTCCAGGGTAGATTACTAATAGATATGTCATCTCATCTTTGAAAACCTATGGCTGAGAGGTGCTGCTGCCTTTGAGGCTGCTAGCTCTGGAGTATGTGCAGCTCCCTTGCTCTGGAAGATATACACTCTCATTTCCCAGGCTCAGAAATCCAGCTGTTACACAGGTATGAAATATGTGTCTGAATTAGACCACTNTAATCTCAACAAAGGCTTTTATTGGAGCCAAACAACTCACCAAGCAGGTTGATACCTCTGCTGTGGATTGGTCTAGTCATTTCACTCAGCTTTGTATTGCNCTGAAGATACAAAGGGAAAACAGCCTAATGGGTCTGGCTTCTTTCACAGCCTCCCACTGTCACTGAGCTGCTGCTGCTCCAGCCTCCTCCTTCTTCCCTGTGAGCTAGCTTCTTTAGAGGGAGGGCTCATATTTTACATGTCTTATCACCATGAGTTAGAACATACCAAGTGCTAAATGAATATGCTGAACAATCTAACAAAAGGGACTGGAGATCCTAAACTCAAGTTCTTATCCATTCTGATGGGTAGAAGTGAAAATAACCACAACTCAACTTCAAATTGATTAAACAGAATGCTATTATTTACAAGTATATCCATTAGAATTAAAATAAGATTTTTGTGGGTGTGTCTTTTTTGGGATCCTGGATATGGAAGCCAGGGCTTTGTGCAGACTAGACAAAGAACATTCTACTACTAAGCCACTTCCCAGCCCCAACTGAGGTTTTATTTGTTGTTTTGATTTTTGTCATACTGGGCATCACACCCATGACCCTATGCATGCCAGGAGTGTGCTCTACCATGGAGCCACACTGCCTGATCTAAGAGGAGCATTTGAGGAGGATTTAGAATGTTTGAGCAAAAGTCAAGAGTACAGAAACCCTTGCAGGCCCAGGGGCTTACAGCCATGAGGGTTGTGGGAGAAGGGCAGAGCCAGCCATCTGTGCTGGCAAGGCAAGTAGCCTTGGCTGTATTCTAAGGGCTGAGTGTTTCTGACATATGTGCTTTAGGGAAAGAAAGCTACAGAACTTGGTAACAGAGTTAACCATGCATGCACGGCAGGCAGAGCAGTGGAACGGTTACTGCTCATGGGTTGGGACTTGCCTGCTCTCTCCACCCTACAGTCTACTGCAGATAGAATCATGACTCAGCAGGATTGGGGGAGACTCAGCCTTCCAGAGAAGACAGACAGCACTCTTAGCTGCGGGGGGTATCATGAGTAGTTGTTAAAGCCAGCCACACACTCAGTCCCCTGGCCTGAAATCTCCAACCTGAGTAAAGTCATACTGGCACTATGGCCCATTTGAGGTAAACTGATGTCATCCAGTCTGGCCTGTGAGAAAGCATCAGCTTACTAGGTAGAAGGTGACAGGCTGGGCCAGTACAGCCTACTCCTATGTTGTTTCCTCCTTGTCTCTCTTTTTGAGTGAGGGACTAATATCCACAAGTCCATCCTGTATCCTGGGACTAAGAAGTGTTAAGCAAGGGGAGAAAAAGCACTGAAATTTGGGCAGAGCCTGGTATCATCGAAATCTGCTCTAGCCTTCGTCTGCATTTTCATATAAAAACTGATTCATTCAAGTCAATTAAGTAAAATGTTTAATCTTATGCATAATTGGTATGTGAAAGTAAAAATGCTTTGGAGATCACAATTAGAAATGAAGCAACAATGAGAAGAAAAAAACAAAGACAGTTGTCACTCATAAATGTATGTGTAAAACTAAAAATTAAAGATGGGCAAATTCATCCAAGCTGCAGACAAGAACACTCAAAGGTAAAGCAAAGCCTAGGCACTGCAGGACCAGGAGCTGCAGGACCAGGAGCTGCAGGACCAGGAGCTGCAGGCCAGGAAATACAAGATGCTCTTGTCTTGGGTCCACGGTGCTGGAGGTTACTAAGCTGGAGGGGTCAGGGTTGAGTGCATGGGAGTTTCTGGAAATTCTGCAGTCATCACAGGAAGGTCTCACTACAGACTCATATGAGAGAAAACCACCTTTTTAATCTTATTAAATTCTCCACTATTTCTTGTGATATAAAAATCAATAATTTTCTCCATTTAGTTAGTGAAGCGTTTTTAAACACAATAAAAAGATCTATTTTGTAAGAGCCACCACAAAATAGTCTGTGAGCCAACCAAGGGAGCACAACCCAAAACACGAGAGACTTTTACTTGTTCTTTTTCAGAAAACAATGAGCCTTCCTAAGGTATAGAACTTAAACACAGGACAGGAGACTCTGTCTGAATGCTGCTGATTTTTCTTGAGTTTGAATGCAGTCACCGTGGGAGCTTTTCATTGAGGAGCGACTTATAGAACATTAGAGGATAAGCAAGAACTCCAAGTTTTGATAAAGAAAAGAGTGGATGTAAATGCACACACATCTAACCTGTGGCCCATGGGGCTCCACGCAGCTGAGGGTAGCTATGAAAGCGGCCCAACAGAAAGTTGTAACTTATTTCAAAGATGGCATTATTTTTAGGTGATGTTTTTAAATAACTCAGCTGCATTGTTCTCAAGTGTGAATGTTGTAGATGAGAATGTTGTGCTGCAATGTCAGTGGTTTGACATGCCTGAGAAGAATCTGTCTTCCTGTAAATCCATACTATACATGGAAGTATGATGATCAAAGCAGTGGTAAGGGCAGGGAGGGAGAGAGAGGGTATGTGTGTGTGTCTGTGTGCCTATGTGTGTCTGGTATGCTTGCATGTATATGTGTGTATGACTATGGAGAGAAAACCTGGCATATGATCCAGGTATATGTGTTTAATTTCCTACCTAAGACCCACTTACTTTTTTTCCTCATGATCATACAGTTGCTTTTGTTCCTAGCTGCATCATACCCAATCATGTAATACGTCATGGTTAGCAATTGATCAAGACAATTCTGCTATGCTCTACCAGTTTTTCTCACATCTAAAAGTATTCAGGTGGTCAGTTTTCCCACAAACCCCTAAAATTCAAGAGGAAACCCATTGGGCTCTCTCTGTGTGACAAACATTTTGCTTTCTTAACAAAGGGGACCTTTTTTAGCCCTCTTTGAAAGGATGTGAGACACGAACCTGTAACTGAAGATAACGTCAAGAAAGCCCACATGCTGCAGCTGTGACATCCGTGACTAGTTCCCCTAGTGTCAGCACTAAGTGCTGGCAGTTCTGTGAAAACAGACTGGGTAACTCNCCTGTCACTTGGGGATGAAAGTTCTATTAACTGAAAGAACGACAGATGCAGAGAATCCTAAACTCATGGGATTCCAAGAGAAAGGATCATGCATAAAGAGAGTTAGTTGTCTCAGGAAAGAAAACAGTTCAACAAATCCCATAGGAATTCATTAGGAATCAAATGGTTTCCNGTCTGTTGTTCCTATTTGTTAAACAAACAAAAACTACACGTGTGTCAGAGGATGAGGNTGGGTGAGCATACTTGGGACCTTAAGGTAGAGTAGACTTCGGAACCCTGTGATGTGGACTTTGGGCCTCTTCTTCATNAATGCACAGCACAGGTCCAACACAAATAGGAATGGCCACTCCAAGAAGGCTGGCAGAACGTGATGTGGCCATTTCCTGGTCTGGCTCCTAACTGCCTCCTGGGTCTCAGATTTTCTTTGACTTCTCATTTGCTAGTGAGTAGAGAGTCCTGTGGAGGGCTGAGGCCACAGGGTATGCTGGAGCCACTGGAGGAAGAAAGGCGGCTACCTAGGTGATCGTGCAGGGCAGGGAGCTGCTGCTGAACACCCTGGGCTAACAAAGGAAGAAACACAGTCAGGTGTGTTGAAGCACAGAGATCTAGGAGAAGGTTCTAGANTTTTTCTTGCCTCCAATACAAGAAGGCTTNAGAAGACATAAAAANCAAAAAGCCACTCCCCAAAACCTTTATAAAACTTATAACGGCAAAATCCCAAAATTTTAAATGACAAAATATATAATAACATTTTCTTCATTATGTAAGAGAATGGGAGAAAATTTTGGAAACTACATAATAAAGAAATGATTGGATTCAGAATCTATGACTGGCACTCCCCAGTAAGGAGAAAAAGACACATGGGTTGATAAAAATTTGAATGTGTACTTTATGGGAAATTCAAATGACCAACAGACAATTGAAAGCCAAACAACCATAGTAATAATGAGTGAGAGGTAAACCAAGTCATAGGAGAGTCATTGCTTTATTCTCATCATATTGCTAAGGGAGAAGTTGGAAAACTCAAGTCCTGGTGAACCAAGTCTGCTGTCACATTGCTGATGGGAGCATTTTGGGCTACTGGTCAGTGAGGACATTCTTTCAGTAGATAATGTTGTTGTTTTTAATGTGCACATCTTGTAAGTCAATGATNCCACCTCTCAGCATTTTCCTATGTGTATGGGNAAGCAAGTCTGAGGATGCTGCACAGAACTAGAGGGAGAGCAGGCATTAAACATACAAGGCTGTGCTCTTGGTGTCAATATGAAAAGCTCTCTGAGGCACTTGGAGAATATTGACATTATATAGTATGATTAAATAACACTAATGGGGAAAAACAAGCTCACAGAAAAATGTGCAGGGGACATTGGTTGTGCCCAAAAAGTGACAATAATTGTCTATTTCTTACCAAGCAATCTGCATTGCTGCCCCATCACAGAGACTGACACAGAGAAGCACCCTAATAATACTGTTAAGCTCCCTGCCCCTGCATTTCTTTCCCACAGCCAGTTTTCACTAACTTAGCCCTTGCTCTATGCCACGTGACATGGATACAACCCCAAATAAGGCACGGCCTGTCTTCTAAGAGTCTCCAAGCTGATGATCTAAAAAGTTAAGCAGGTAGGTACCCCACAAACTATTTAGTGTTACAGAGAAGCAGTGTGGTGGAGAGGCATTTATAAAGTGCAGTCACCCTAGACAGGAGACAGGAGAGGATGAGAAAAGCTTTGGGAATGCAATGGGATCCCAGCAAACCTCAGGCACACGGGAGAAGCAAAGGGATGGTTCCATGTGACTGCATATGTGTAGGATGGAGAACCATGAGCAGGGGCTGCGTAGCCAGGAAAAGAGGAACAGGATGCACACAGATGTGGTGAACAACAGCAAGGTNATGCTCCAGAAATTAGAGCCAGGAGCTGACAAAATTAAGACAGCACAGACCAAACAAGTGGGCAGATACTCTGTTTTCATAGATTATAAGCTACAACACTATTAAGATAGCAATTATATTCTTACTGATTTATGAATTTAACACAATTCCAGTCTATATCTCTGTAGGAACCCTTGTAAACACTGACAAGGCTCATACTAAAGTTATATGTAAAAACAGAAGTTAGGTTAGTTAAAAGGATATTAAAAAAGAAAAAGGTTGGAGGACTGAGTAAACAGATTTTAGGATGAGGGCAGGACAGTCCAATGAGTANGAAAAGATAGAGCTTGCGTTAATGAAGCAGGAAGCACACAATTGACTTTGCCACAGGTATAGCAGGAATCCAATGAAATAGAAGAGACTT
This sequence comes from Neotoma lepida, assembly GCA_001675575.1. NCBI lineage: Eukaryota > Metazoa > Chordata > Mammalia > Rodentia > Cricetidae > Neotoma > Neotoma lepida. The sequence continues at coordinate 238,771 of LZPO01055177.1, forward strand.
TTCAACAAATGGTGCCAGAACAAATGGACATGAATATGTAAGAAAACACAATATAATAACCTCAACCTACATCTCACACTCTGTGTAAAACTGACTCTAAGCAGACTATGGATCATGTGCATGAGTGTTCATATATCCTTGAGTGAGCATGTTCATACAACATTCTTGTGTATGTGTGTTTTTGTGTGTGTATATGTCCATGTGAGTTTGTGCACGTGTGTCAGCTTGTGTATGTCAGTGCCTGTGTGCATGTGTTGTGCACATAGTATTTATGCTCATTATGGGTAAGGATGTACATGAATAGAGTGCACATTTGCACAACTGTGTGTACTAAGGGGGTAGGGAGGGTGTTCAAGGGACATTTGAAGAGCAGTTTCAGGAGAATGGACATTTACACTCACAGCCTATATATGGCTGGAACCACAGGAGCAGACATGAGAATTTTTCACTTATTTTCAGAAAATAATTGAAATTTTACAAACAGAGGAGAACTTTGGCTTTGGAGCTTAAATAGACCTATTACAGTTGAAAATTCACATGTCAGTCACCAGTGAAATTCAGTGTTCAAGCCTCTGCCTCCCCAAACAGATCAAACTAATTTGCCCAAACACATAAGTAAATACAGAAAAATGAACACNACAGCCACAGGCATGGACGGCCACCATCCCGATGGCTTGACACTAACAACTTGATGTCTCTTGTTCCTTGGTAANTTCACGGACTAATGAACAAACTACACTATTTTCTTATTTAGTTTTTTTTTTGTATTTTTATTCTTTTAGACGCTAGAAACACATACTAAATCCACACAGACATTTCAAAGGATCGAGGGACAACTGACTTCTGATCTTGAGTCCTCACCACTTTCTTAAAAAGTTATTTTCTGCCTTGCTAGGGATTGAACCCAGGGCCTCCCTCAAGGTAGGCAATTGCTTTATCATTGATCCATGTCCCTGGCCCTCACTGTGTCTCATTTGAAATGAGGATAGCATCTTCTGTAGTAGTGTGACTACCTCAAGCACAATGCCAATATAGAGGAACACCAGGAGGAGGCTGGCCTGTTGCAGCTGATGTTATTATCCAGGCATTGATTTGCATGCACATCCTTCAGCTAGTAACCTTAGAAACCCAGCAAAGCCCTATGGAGTTCCATTCCTTCACAAATTTGCTTTGGCAACTTCCATATTCTAGAATAGCAAAAGAACTCATAATTCTTCTGTACAGATGAACAGGAAGGCCAAGATTCCAGGATCAGCTGTTTAGGTTGATAAAGGGATTGCAATCGCAAGCAGAAAATGTTTGTACATACTACCCTGAGGGAAGAATGGCCAAAACAATTTCACTCCAACACTGGGCAGTGGCTCAAGACCAAGCAAGTGGCACACAGCCCCTGGGGGAAATAGTCTCTGCAAGTCTGAAGCACTGATTCCAAGTAAGGAAATTCTTCCCTCTTGGCCATGGATGGAGCATATTTTTCTGAACTTAACATTGTCCTCAAGATAAACTGCCTATGANTGTAGTCTCTCTAGACAATGGCCAAGGACACCACCACAGCTGTAGAGAAGAGAAACTGAATCTGACCATGAATCAAGAAAGGAAAGATTAATTCATCTGACAATGGGAGTCTGGGGAGTGGAGGAAGGCAGATGCTCTTCCAACAGAGAGAGAGACAAGAAAAAGGTCTANTCCAGAGCTGCACATCTGGGTGCACATGCCCTCCACTTCAGGCATGCTACCTTTGCGGTCAACAAGTGACCCCAAATGTAGGTACTTAAATAAAATGTGTTTGTAACCGGATAGTGTCTGTAGGGCAGTGGCCAGTATGCAGCTTGAGTGGATTCTGTCCTTAGGCTGTTAACCCAANGTTGGTTGGGGCTGTGATCTCAGGGAAAGGCTCAGCTAGGAAAGGGTCCCTTGACAAGACCCTCCATTCTTCCTTGGCTGGACTGCTGTGGATGACTGTTACATGTTGGGAGGCCATTATCCTCATGGTAGCCATCATTTACTTTCTCTGTATTCTGTTTCCCAAAGACAAGTCACTGGGCACATTCCTGACAGAGGAAGGGAAATCAGGAGGTAGGAATGTTGGGGATCCTTGCAAGCTGTTGCCTGCCATTGAACCCACACCCTGGGTCAAGTTTACTATGCAAGTCCAAAGGCAGCTGAGATAGCACTACATGNACCTTTCTCATTTAGCAATCACCTTATTATTATTTTTATCTAATTATACCTCNAAATTTATTAGCAAAAGGAGGGAAATTAAGATTTCTTAACATTTTGATATCCTGCTTCAACATAAACTGGTAAGCCTGCTTGATCCTATTCTGAAACTCTTGAGAGGCATCATAAATATTTAAGGACTCACATCTGATAAAAATGCAAAAGTCAGAGGTCTGTCTGTAGAAATGGGTAATTATATTTTTTATTGCCTAATAAAAAGCAACCTCAAATNTGTTATAATGCTCTGTAGAGGTGGTTTAACAGTGCCCTACACTTAGCTTTCCTTTCTAACTTACTGTATATCTCAGTTACTAAAAAGTTCCTTGACCCAGATGATCTGCCTTATGATTGGCTCCCTTATGAATATGTGAAATGAGTATTTGGCCTGGGTTCCTGGAGGATTCTGTCTGAGAATTTAGCATCTGCATGGTCTAGCAGTCCCTTTGTGCACTGCTGAACAATGATTTCAATAGGAACTGGCTTTCCTTGAGAAGTCGTTCATTTAAAAGNTTTCCAGGCTCAAGCAATCTTGGTCAGCTCATTCATACACTCATGGTAACACAACATTTGTGTGGATGCAAGTTTCTCCCATTGGTGAAGATTCTAGAATCACCTTGGGGCTGGCCCAGCCTTTTGCTACTTTTTCTCATGCCCTCTTGCTGTGGGCTGTGTCTTCTTCCCATTGATACAGTGAAGGCACCAAAGCTGAGTTCCNATAACTAATGCTTTCCTGACTTGCCATTGGATCTGCAGANGGGAGGCACATGAGGAGCACACCAGCATCTAGGCATGTGCTGGTTATAGGGACAAGAGATCCAACATGTCTTCTCTGAGTTCACCGTGGATGCTCTCTGTCCACTCATTTCCTTGAATGGCCACATAAAGGACATCATAGCTCAGGGAAGCTGTGGGGGTGGAAGTCCCAGGATCCATAGNGTGGGCACAAAGAGGATGAGCACCAGTGATGGGGACATAGGCATCTGCTGGGGCATAGCCTCAGGTCCACTGGCCTTGGCAGGGGATGGAGCCAGATCTGCACAGCATGAGCTCAGAGCAGTGACCATCTGCCATCCCTGAGCATCCTACACACCCATTCAGTTATTTCAAGGTGAAGTTAATATAGGATGCTTTAAAACCATTAACTTTCAAACTGAAGCTCCAAAAACAATCCTTCCTAATGTTCATCGGTGAGGATGCTCATGACCAGGAAGTTCTCTCCTGCTACTGTATTGTCTTGGGGAAGGAAACCTCNCAGCAGGACAAAGGGACCAAACAAGAATTCCTCATAACACATCTCTTTAGAAGCTCCTGTGTTGTCCACTTCATTAAGAGACCCTTTTGTGTTATTAATAATGTTATTCTGATCAGCTGTGTACTAGCAGAAATCTATAAATAATAATTTAACCTCTAAGGGATGTTTATCATACATATGCATCCTTTTATAGGTTATCTGCAAACATGCATGTATAAGAAGTGTGATATTAGTAACCTAGGCAAACTTTAACANAAAGTTGCAATGCAGTTGTGTGGGGGCAGTGCTACAGTTTGAGGATGCCCCTGACTGTTCATGAGCTGGATGTATGCTTCTCAGGGTGGTGGTGTCAAACCTGTAAAGATGGGGCTGGGTGGAAGGCATTTGGGTCCTTGATTCTCCACTGTTAGAAGACGTTGATGCTGGATTGGTGGGTCAATTCTTGGAAGGCAGACCACACATATATTTCATCAGTTTGCACACATAAGCTCCCATTTTCCACTTCCCTGTCATACTGTGAGTGTCAGGAGGCTGGAAAGGCTAGAAGCTCAGGAATGCTTTGGAAGAGACCTGTCTACCCCAAGTGACCAACAAGCTTGTGAGGAGGGGCTTCTCATCCCTGCATTTCTTTCTCTGGAACACAGGTTGTCATATGGGTTGAAATTCCACTGGATACCCTTGGGAGAAGGAAACAGAGGCAGCCCCATTTCCATCCATGCATTCAAATAACATGTAAGTGAGCTCTTTGGTGTTTATGTGGACCACAGACCACTCCACTCCTCTCTGCACTATTTTGTTATGTCTGCACCTTGGAAATGGAGGAGTCACCAAGGAGTGAGTCAGGCGCCAGGGGATTGGCAGCGGAGCAGCTGCACACCAATGGCTGATACAAAGGAAGCCAGAGGTGGTGATCAGAATGCAAGGAGGCCTGGCTAGGACCTTGGGTTTGCTGGGCTCCCTGGAGCCCTGGAACCTCAGGAGAGCAGTGTTATTGTTCAGGAAGAAGAAGGACAGGCAACACCTTCAGGGGCACCCCCCCAAGCTCAGTGTACAGAGAAGCAGGTAGAAAGCACAAGGGGCACAGGAGAGCATGGGATGCAGTCATCAACCAACATGCTGTGAACCTCAGCCTTCCACTGCTTTGATGAGTTGTATGGGAAAAGTGCGCCTAGTACAATGTTCAGAAATAGCAAATCTAAGATACTAATGTATTCTCCCAGGGCAGGCTCCTTTGTAAGACTCACAGCCACGCATGTTGTGCTGGCTACTTTTATGTCAACTTGACACCAGCTAGAGTTATTTGGGAAGTGGGAACCTCAGTTGAGAAAATGTTCCCACAAGACTGGCCTGTGGGTAAGCTTGTGGGGCATTTTCTTGATTGATGATTGGTGTGACAGCTCACCATGGTCAATGGCACCCCTGGACAGGTAGGTCTTGGGTGCTGTAAGAAAACAGGCAGAATAAGCCATGGTGAGCAAGCCAATAAGCAGCACTTCTCCATGGATTCTGTTTCAGTGCCGGCCTCCATGTTCCTGCCCTGACTTTCCTCAGTGATGGACTGTTACTTAGAAGTATAAGATGAAATAAGCCTTCTTTTCCCTAAGTTGCTTTTGGTCATGGTGATTTATCACAGCAATAGAAACCCTAACTGAGACAGAGATTGGTGCCAGGTTGGGAGTATTGCTGTGACAGATCTGACCATGTGTTTTGTGAAGATTGTGGTGGCATTTGAACTTTGGTCTGGAAAAGCCATGAAGTGTTCAGAGCTCAGTGGGCTGTTCCGAGGTAACTTAGATGACAAGCATGTTGAGAGCAGTGCTGAGATGGAGGCCTGGCTTGTGAAGTTTCAGAGGGAAATAAAGACCCTAACATGATAGCTTGAGAGATATTTTGAATTAATAACTATCAAAGCGAAGCCTTTGTTTTGCTGAGACAATTGATGCTGGGGTCCAGAAGGGCCAAGGTTGTTACTGNAAGCCAACCTGGGTAATATGTAAAGCTTCTCAGGTTATGTTGGTTTTGAAGACATGAAGGGGTCATGGAGAGCAGTTGGGGCTTGGTATTGTACAGCAGGGCAGGAATCTGTGAATAGAGGACAGTGATGAAAAGTATAGCCTCAGTTGCGGTAAAGACCCCAGGATTGAAGGAGTCATGGAGAGGAGTTGGAGTTTGCTACTGGCAGAATCAGAGGCCCAGAAAAGAGCCCAGGAGAGGCTACTGGTGAAGGCAGAACCCAGTTGCAGTGAAGACCATGCATTTAGGACATGCCAGTACCATGGGTGACAGGCAAGGAGAGCAGCACAGATATAGTGGAGCTGGCCCACGCCTATGAGACAAGCTGTGTGTGCTGCAGACGGAGAGGCAGAGAAGCGAAACTGACCAGGCCCTTCAGAGTCCAGAGGATCATGGGTCTCANATATGAAACACTGAACAGTTTATATTGTTAAAATTTGGTTTTCTTTGCTTTGATTATAACTGTGCCCTAGTTATTTCTTCTTGGAGTAAGAAAGTATATAACTTATTTTTGATTTTACAGGAGCCCACAGTTTAGATACTTTGAAATTTTATAATGATGTAGGAATGTCAGAGGGNCTTTGAATAATTTAAGGTACTTTAGGTATTTTAGAGAAACTTTGAACTTTGAAAGAGACTGTATGTTTAAAAGAGACTGAACTTTTAATGTGTTTCCATTTTTAAAGATTGGGAATTTTAAAAGTTGGGATATTTTACAGTGTTATACTATTACTAATATGCTATCTTGGGGACAAATGAGAAAGAAGTGATTCTAGTTGAATAGTGATGCGCATGTGTGTCAAATTGACACGGGGTCAATTGTGCTGGCTAGTTTTATGTCAATTTGACACAAGCTAGAGTCATTTGAGGAAAAGGAACCTCGATTGAGATAATGCTTCCACCAGAGTGTCCTCTGGGCAAGCCTTAATTAATGAGTGGCGTGGGACAGCTCAGCTCACTGTGGGCAGTGTCACCCCTGGGACAGTGGTGTTGGATGGTATTAAAAAACAGGCTGAGCAAGACATGGTGAACAAGTCAATAAGCAGCATCCTCCATGGTTTCTGCTTCAGTTGCTACTTCCAGGTTCCTGCCCCGACTTCCCTCAGTGATGGACTGCAACCTAAATTGTAAGATGAAATAAACCCATTTCTTCCCATGTTGGTTTTGGTCATGGTGTTTTATTATAGCAATAGAAACCCAAAACCACACATATGGTAATACAGACACAGTATAACTTCCATAGCAGCCTGCACTTCCATAGCTGTCTTCTTGATAACATTTTCAAAACATTCTCAAGGAAGGTTCATTGCAAATCAAGAAGTACACATAAAGCCATAGACTTAATCTACATAGGAGGAAGTTAGTACTCTTCAGACAGACATCTATCTAGCTATGACTGGTGACTGAAAAGCCAAGTGGCAGTAGATCAGGGAGACCTGGGAATAGAAGGAGACGGACTTGAGGTGACCAAGCAGATTGGAAAGAAGAATGGCAGAATGGCAGTGCACCTGCACCTTACCAGGGCACTGCGGTGACAAGCTCTCCCTGCTGTGGTGACCAGGCTTCTCCTTGAATCTCCTAAATTTAGGGCTTTAAAATGTGACCATGAAGATCATAGGAGCCTTTGTACTTTTGCCAAGTGTTGTTTAAAAATTCTTAGCAAGAGTGTGGCATTGAGTTAGCACTCTGCCCATCTTCCCTGTTCCTGGTAATAACTCACAGCCAGTGCTTAGTGAGGCAGAACACAACTCCTCCCCACACCACAGGCCTCTGCAGTATCACTTAGTCTAAGGACATGCTGCAGGCTCAGTAGGGGAAATTGATCTTGGGTTTTGCGTATGTCAGAGAAGAGGCACACGCCTCGGTCTCATTTCATTCCTTCTCTTGACAATCAAAACACACTCTCCTGTGTGGTGATTGCACAGAAAACATGAGCCAGGAGAGGATGTGAAATGTTCCTGTACAACCGTGGAGGTTTGCTAAAGCTAACACCAGAAGACAATATCCACAGGGTCTCAACATTTGCCAAACTTATTAATTACAAGAAATAAAAAGGCAATTTATAAAGAGGGGCTTTGCCAGAAGCCATTTTAGCCAACAGAACATCACNTGGCCATCTCGTAACAGGTCGGATGAAGTAGCGCACCCTGGAGGGCTTTTAGGCAAAGCCAGATGTTTACCTCAATCTAAGGAGGAGGGAAGAACCCAATCAGTTTGGATCAGAGACATTCTACAAAGTAAGTGNCTTAGATTTTTCAAAAGTATCAACATAATGGGAGTGGAGGTATAGTGGTCTGGCAAAGCATGTGCCTAATGTGCATATGTTCCAGGTTTTGATCCCAGCCCTGCAAAACAAAACAAAAAAATGCATGTATACAACCAGACTTGATTCTGGTCATGGAAATAACTCAGCTGTACACTGCTTGCCTAGTATTCAAGAGGTCCTGGCCTGAATCTCTAGGGCTGAAACAGATACACAAACAAACAAGAAGAAAAACAGCAATGGAAGAAAGGGGTGGTGGTGGGGCAATACCAGGAAAGATGCAAACAAAAGCAAGGCAGAAAAACAATGGCAGAGGTGTGATCAGCTTCAGTGCATGGCAGACAGGGACAAAACCATGACGGTGACTATTTCCCAGACGACCAAGGGCATCTGGATTGGGACAATGTGCTGGGTAACATTGCTTTTCAGTGTTTCAGATTTCACAGCGAGGATGCTGGTCTGGTTTTGTAGAGACCATGGTGAGCTTAGGAGGTCCAGGCCAGAGGGTGCCATGCTGTCTGCAGCTTGCTTTCAAACGTTTCTGATATGAAGTCTGAACACACACAGGCACATATTATAATCTCTCTGTGTGTAACCAATCAGTAAGTCTGGGTAAATATTTTAGGAGTTATCACTGTCCTGTTCTTTAGATTTTTCTGTACATTTGAAGTTCTTAATAATAATAAGTAAGGCAAAAAGCAAATGAAAGTGTGTATTTCAAGAGCCATAAGATGAAAAGTTTCTGTCCAGCTCATGTCGGCTGGACAGAAACTGTCATTCTGGACAAGCATGGAAAGGAAATACTAAAATGAAAATAGTGTTTTAACAACAGAAAANGAGGAAATCCAGAGAATCATCAGGTCATACTTCAAAACTCTGTACTCCATAAAATTGGAAAATCTGAAAGAAATGGACAATTTTCTGGATAGGTATCACATACCAAAGTTAAATCAAGACAAGATACACTATTTAAATAGACCAATAACCCCCGAGGAAATAGAA